>JAMKCH010012583.1:0-137714 GCA_023653785.1 Ophioderma brevispina
CATCCTTGGAAAGGCCTGGTATATATTCCGTCTACACTCTGGGTAGGAATCTCCGGTGACAGTCTTGTTCACTAGTTGGCAAATTTGTCCTAGTTATGCGGTTTTGGGAGCAATTCTCTTCACATTCTGATCCAGGTATCCGTGAATCCTTGCCAGTCTGCTTTCATGTAGTTTAGTTTAAGCGTGCGCTTAAAAGGCACTTTATATGGTCTTATGCGCGTTGACTTGGATAACGATTGGTCGATGTTGAGGTTGGGGACAGGATCCAGAACAATCTTGCTACCAAGGTTAGAGAAGTTTTTGCTAACAATAGCTAGATCAGGTTGTAACCTCTCTTCAACGGGGCACTATGAAATGCCGGCAGCTTGGAGTCGTGAAGGAGACGTTAGATATGACTGTCTATCCATTTTCTTCTAACAGCGTGTAGTCTTTGTTAGTTCATTGTAGCCCCATTTGGGTACATGCTGTTGAAGTCGCCCATGAAGAAGTGAGGTTTGGTGGAAGTCCCAAGGGTTGAGTTGAGGGTGCTCGACGTCTACTGATGGAGGTTGTAGACAGAAGTAACTATGACAGAGCTAGATTCACTGGTGATGACTTTGATGTTGTTATCATCAGACATTGAGGTGGCTTCTACATTAGGTGCCGGTTCTCACACCGAACTATAGCACTACATATTGTCACAATGTGGTCTCTCGATGTCAAGAACCATTCCTGGTATGGTTGGCGGTGTGTTATTGATTCCTCTGTGGGTTTCCGACAGACATCGGACATCGCATGGAGATTGTTACACAAATCAGCCAGATGATGGTACTTTGCATTGGAAAACACCCTCCACATTAATGACCTATAGCAAGGCAGACTTAGAAAAGGCCTGCGCTGATGTGTAGTCATTGATTATGGGTATACTAAGAAAGAAATGATGTTAGTTAATGGAAAACAGTGTTTGGAGGTGTGTAGAGATTAGTCGATGGTAAGCTGTACAGTTAAACAGGGGAGACCACAGCCGGTTCTCTACTTCTCCCCACCAGCACGGAATGCTGACCACATCCACCAAGTTTCATGACCATATAAACACATTTGGGTAATTTTACTTGGATGACCCAGTATGACCTGAAAGACCTGGTAAGACCTTGAAAAAAAAAATGCATCAAAAGATTGAATACCCCCACCAGGTTTATGGACCCTTACAACCCAGGTTTAGTGATTGAACTTGAATACCCCACATGAACTGAAATGTGACCTTCAAAATTGTTGGCACACAAATATCGCCTCCCTAAACCCATCAAGTTCATCATCCTACACAATTGACAAGGTTTAAAGCCATTTAACCCATTTTATACCATATTTAACCTGTAACCCATGGGGCCCCACATGATCCATCTCCGAAATATCAGTCGTTCTAACTGGAGCGAGCATCTATGGTGCTATTATTGCTTAGAAACACATGATATTCCTGGGTTGAACAAGGGTTTGTAGCAATGTAACTTTTTTGACCATATTTTACCTTGACAAGACCCAGTTCAGATACCAGCACTGCCTACTGAGATACATCTATGTTGCGAGATGGACTCACACTTGCATAGATCCAAAGTTATACGCGGGACACACACACACGGACGAGGAGCATTTCTAGTCCCCCTTCGACAACAAAAGTTGGCGGGGGACCAACAATTGACAATACAATCTCATAATAATGATTTGGCAGCATTAGTTTTTAAATTTATCTTGCAATCTTGAAATAGAATCCCTTAATATGTCAAAATTTCTTATTGGCTCACAGAGAAGAGGATAATTAGGAACTTGGCCAACTTGATTGATCTAATCAATCTCACTCACTGCAACAATCGCGTTAAAAAGAGGAACTAGACATGGCAGAGGAAAGCAGAAAACACTGAAGACCACATGAACCCAGCAAACCTTACCTTTCGTTGCATAGCACATGTGCTTTAATCAAAACAAGCCCAGCTAGATGGCTTACCAATGTTTATATGATAAACTACTGTGGGCAGGAATCATAAGTCAAAAAGGTAGCAGAAAAAACTACAGTAGACAAGGGAGGTATTTTGAAATATAGAGTAGGTGAAATTGATTGACTACATGCTTCAAATGGAAGTCATCAATTTGTTCAGATTAGCAGGTTATTTGTTAAAGGTAAATGAGGGGGTTATCTGGTATTTCCTATTCTACTGCAAAATGGTTTGAGCATATATCCCCCATTACCATATATTAAAACACATGAGGATTGGGTTAAGAGGTGAACAAACTGGAGAGAATACCTTGGGACTACTGGTACATAAACTTGCAACTATACATACAACTTGTTTTGACCATTACCTTTGAAATCACACAAAAAATAGGTTGCAGAGATTCATATATAATTCATGACTAAAATACCCTTCACATGCATGCCTAGAAAATTTGTGGAATCCAGGAATCTTCTCCCAGGAAAGTTTTGGAATTAGAGAAAAAATAAAAAAATACTGCAAGTTAAAACTTGCAAGATCTCCCGGCCGGTTGGTAAGATAGTTTGCAAATGTTTCTGGGGAATAAGAGCAGAAAGTCTGCAAAGTTTGACCTTTGACTTTTGGCCTACAGACCGGTCTGTCACAGCATAAGTAGCAGTAGATACTAAGGTCCTGTGGTGCAAGTGTCATCTAGATCGGGTCAGGGGTCTGATGGTTACAGGTGGAGAAAAACAGACAGACTGATGGACAGACAACAGATTTTGCTATGACAAAATCTCCCATGCCCTTTTGGGCCAGGGGATAAAAATGAAAATGGTGCGAAACCTGCTCTGCTTTCTAGGAATTCTAGTTTGCTTCCCAGGAAAAAACAATTTTTTTGGTATTGTTCACCTCTTCCCTTTGTTTCTTTTCTTAATGCTTAATAACATTTTGTGCATTTGCAAGATCACATGTAACTTGTAGCAACTCTCAATATGTAAATCCCTTGATTTATTTTTTATAGCATGTTAATTTGTCATGCCACTGTACCAGTAGTCCCTAGGGAATAATATGTTAATACATAAAAGTTAAGCTGCATGTGCATACCCAGTGTAAGCTTGCAAGAGATAGAACATGCATTACCTGCTCTGGTGTGAGGTTAGCCACCTCCTCGTCATTCTCTTCAATGCTTGGCTCACTCTCAGAGGAAACATCTGACGTCTTTATACATCAACATGCATACACAGAGATAGACAAAGGTGGGTGTACAGCACAGGCATGCACAAATTAAAGGAGGGACAGCGGTCCCAAATAGGTCATCCAATTATGTGGTCAAAGAATAGGTGTAGAGCAATACAATGACCCTATGTGATCCTGAATGACCTTTGACCTCCTAATTAGTTACCCTGTACAAGACCCCTTGTATCTATGTATAAGTATACCAAGTATGAACTTGATTCATGACTGCACTAAGCTAAAGTTGAAAAAGTGTCAACCTAAAGGTGTATACTAGAGCAATATGACCTTAAGTGACCCTGAATGACCTTGACCTCATCTGTTATCCCACATAAGACCCACTGTCTCAATGTATAAGCATACCAAGTATGAACTTGGATCTATAACTGCACTAAAAAGCCTTACATGAGGTGGAACCCGTGTTCAATCAAAAGGTGTCTAGAGCAATAATGACCCAAAGTGACCCTGAATGACATTTGACCTCATCTTTTACCCCCACATAAGACCCTTGTCTCAATTTATAAGGATACTAAGTATGAACTTGATTCATCAAAAAGGCTACAGTAAGTTGAAAGTGTCAACCAAAAGGTGTATACTAAATGTTTGATAAAGAGACACACACAAGTCATGCTGACAAAAGGTCTTTCTGATTCTATCAGACGACCTAAAAACTTGAAAAAGGTGGCAAAATAAATGATAGGATATGTGCAATACTGTTTTTAATAAATTTGCATAAACATGCATCTGACAGAATGAAGTATGGCCACTCAAAAATTTATACCACAATTGGGTACGATTCTTGACACTTTCATGCTGTTGAAGAGCATGAGAGGGCTTAATGATAAATTGATCTTTAACTTCAAGAATTTCCTTCTAAAAATGATCATGTAACTATTAAAACAAAACCAGAGTACACCACATAAATTTCACATTTCTATTTTTTTTGTCTTCCTTTCTTTCACTTCATAACATGTGCTTAATATCCTAGACATCTTTTGTTGCAGTCTAGGACTTATGGTTAGTACTGGGTTGAGCTGGTTCTACTTAGGGTTAGGGTTAAGGTCAGCCTTGTTTGAAGTAACAAGACCTAATGTATTCGGCAGTTGCCTTAAAATCAGATCAAAATTTGTTTCCTAAAAGAAATTTCCCTAGATTGTGCATGGGAAGATTTTTTTTTTAATTTTAACACAATGCAGTCACATTCCATATCCATGACTTACATTTTAAAAAAATCCCTAGTTAGAAGAAAATGACAAGGTTATGCTTCTTTTAAACTTCTTGTGAGTCCAAAGCTAATTGCAGCTGTAGCGTATGGAAGAAATGTGATGCATGCAAGATTCCCTGGGATATGATTTCTCATTGAGCAAAATCTAGTAATTGTTTGCTAAAAAAAAAAAAAAAAAAAAAAAAAAAAAAAAAAAAAAAAAAAAAGCAACTTGAACATACCATTGAAGCAACCATTTCCAATTTTTTTTCTCCAGAATTTCGTACATGACAAGTAGAAACCCAACTCCAAAAGAAGACTTTGTTAGAGGCAATATACCAAATGACAATGTCTACTTGGTTAGATTTACAGTGCACCTATCTAAGTGTACAGGGTAGGTGTGGGATGAAAGGTTATGGTTTGAATATATGCAAAATACCTGTTTAAGTGAATGTAAAACCCCCACAAGTCAGCCCCCTGCACAGTACACAGACTTTAAATAGGACAGTCTAGCTTGTCGAAAAAAATCCTTGGTGACTAATGTTGTACTTATAGTGACACAATGACATTTCCAGAAAGAAGGCCCCATTTTTTTTTTAACCTGGGTTTTTTGGGAATATTTAGTATTTTCGTCCTGCATGTATGAAAATAAAAGCACGCATTTCTATAGGGCCGATTAAGATGGCAGAAAAAGTCCAAAACACTTTTGGAATGTTCTTGGTAGGTGTTCTATATCCAATCAAGTGCAAATTGAGAGAAATTTGTATTTCCTTGTGTCTCTTTAAGTTCAATTAAAAAGGAATCCCATGCCACATGCCCAATACTTATTAGAGTGCACCCACCCTGGAACTGATTGACTTAATTGAAGAAATTATTTATTGAGAATGAACAAAGGGCAACATCTAGCTAACACAGCATCATCCTGCCTTGCTACAACAGTTGTACAATGTAAAACAAGTCTCACTAATTACTGGCACAATAAGGTTTCCAACAATCTACTGCCACTTTGTCACGACTATTGTGGATTCTAATTAACTACATACCTCACCCTCATGCTCTTTACTTAGTCATGACTATTGTGGATTCTAACATTACAATGATGTAGTGAATAATTAACTACATACCTCACTCTCATGCCTCTTTACTTAATGACTCCAACTCCTCTGCATTGAGTCTCTTTACTTCTCAGCGCATTCCTACATAATAATGATACAAGTCACTCATGACTATCTTGGAAAATTTAATATTTGTGAAAGCAGTTTCATTAGACAGCTTAAGAGAGCAAGCTCCTATAAGCTCAAATAGCTGGATTCTGAAAGGGAGACGAACTTTAGACCTGGTTTTAAACCAAGGTTTTTAAGTCCTACAAGAGGGGACTTTTTTTTCCTTTCAAAATACTGTGGGCAAGTTAAATGTAACGGGTAGAAATTCTTGTGGATGGGCTGGACAGCCCATCCTTGAGTAATTTCTCCGCGTCCAAGTACATTTTAGTGTATTTTGTAAGAAAAAAAGGTCCCTTCTGTAGACTAACCCTGGTTTAAACCCAGTCCTAAATTGTCTCCCTTTCAGAATACCACCATAGAAATAAATTAATGATAAATGGAACACGGTTCACTAATATTTATGTGGGGTTGTCAATTTAACGCAATGAATGATGTGATTGATAATTTTTGACCAAACATAGTTTATGCGACTCGTAAAGAACTTATTTTAGAGCAGTTTTATGGCAATGGCGACACCATTTGAACATGCAAGATGTTTACCTCTAATTGGAAAAATATCTTGTGGGAATCTGCCACATAGACCTACAAAGATCCTGATTTTTTAAGTATAAAAATAATCCAAATTGCTTGTCAAAAGTGTGTCGCCATCATATGTTTTGTTTTATTCGTTTTATTATAATAATGAGACTTTAGAAAACTGTGGATATCTGTTATGAAATCCATCAAGCAATTTTTTGATAATCATCAACCAATTGATGATGATATGGAATTGCTATGAATCATAGGATTGGGATCCAAGTTAGTAATTTGTTACCACATTAGCCGGCTAGAGTAGTTAAAACTTCACCATGTTTAAACACTACCATAAATCTTAAGAAGATAATAGAATTGTTTTCATAGTATCACTTACATATTCTTGAGACTTATGGCGTCCTTCTCCATCTTGGTATGTTTTCTTATGATATCTTTCTTGGCCTTGTTTGCATTGACTGGTATTTGCTGCTCTTTCTTCATTCATCTTTTTTTTTAGTTTGCTCTGTTTCTTCTCCTGCGTTCTTGATCAGCTTCTCCAGGTCACTATCCAAACGCTTTTTCAATTTCAGATATTTCTGTAGTGAGTAATTTAAAGCAAATACATAACTAATCAAAGCTTTTGAGTACTGTTTGTTTACCTCTGATATAAATTGTGTAATGTGAAGGTTATTCTAACAGCTTGGACAAAATAACACTACAGTAGCATACATGCTCATCAATTACAACTGATAAACCCTGTGAAGTCCTGTTTTATCTTCTGGTGAGATTTAATCAAAGCTTGGCAATTGCAACAACTACTGTCTGGAGCTGATATTACCTACAATTCATCATTCCAAGATGGTAGAAATGAGATGAAAGCAAGTGAGGAATTCTCTGTTTTAAGTGGTTTGAGAAATCACATCAAAATCAGTCAAGACAAGTACTTTTCTATTTTTTTTTGTGCTGGCAGTTTCAGTGCATACTTAGATACTGGTGAGAATTTTTAAAGATCAGAAACTATCAATAGCCTGTTTTTTTTCTTTGAATAATAGATGCACTTCTTTTTGTATCATACTGAATCTTTGTATTTGATACAGTGTAGTAGTGGAGAATTGAATGAAACAGAAAATTTTATGTGGTTGTGTTGCAAATTTTGCAGAACTGATGCTTTTCTCGACATGAAAATTCAACTTTCATGTGACCCTTAGGTGTTTAGTCAGGATCCTTATGTAGTTTTGTTGGCTTTTATGGAGATTAGGAAAACTATACATTTTCTGAAAGCTTATGGTTCGCCAAATGAGAAAATCAATGTTGGCATTTTTTTAAATCCCCCTATGGCGGCCATTTTGGAATTCAAAATGGCGGCCAATTTTTTGCTCATATCTCGGTCTCTGAGACTAGCAGAATCGTGATTTTGGTGTCTATACCCACGTTTTAAGGGTCAAGGAATCCAATAAGATCATTGATAACAACATCAGATCATTTGAATTTGGCGGCCATATTAAAATTTCAAAATGCCGCCAAGAAAAGTCCTTTTGCCCATATCCCGTTTTCTGAGCTGGTAGAGGCCCAGGATCCAGTGTTTAAATCCACGTTTCATGGTTTAAGGAATGCAATCCGTATTTTGATATAACATTGGAACACTTGGTTATGTCAGGCCATCTTAAATTTTCAAAAATGGCCTCTTGAGCAGTGTAGTTATTTCACAGACTTTTGAATGCAAAATGTAATAAATGTGCAAATTGAAGTCTTGCAATATCTGTCTTGTACCTGTCCGTACTGCCTGTAGGAACTATTATCTGGTAATTTCGTGGTTCAACAGCGCAAAATTTAAGATGGTGGCCATATGGCCACCTTTACAATTCTTTCAGCTACTATTAACTAATATCTGTATATCTGTAATGTTTAGTTACATCATCCAGAAGTAGAATACAATTTGTAAGCCGAGCTAACGGTCCTTGACATTTTAAAAAGTTCCATCTGATCATTTTTTGCTTCGTTAGCATGCTCCCATTTCAAAATGGGGGGGGGTGTCATATTGCCATCGTCAAAGATTTTTTTCAACCTCTTAAAGGAGGATATCCCGATTAAGTATAGAAATTTTCATCTTGATAGAGTGGCCTTCACCCGCAAAACTCCACCTGTACAGTGCCACGCCGATATTGCACTCCGTTTTGATGTGACTAAAAACGTAAATTTTGTAAGCCCATAGAGTTCTGTGTAAAATTAATATGGTCGACCAAAAGGGTCACATTTTTACTCATAACTTTAAACCAAACATCCTTTAGCCCAAGATTTCAACAGGGTAAATGAAAAAATATAGCTTTCTTTATTACCCAACATTTTGGCCACTGCCGGTAAAATCTGGACTGCTGGGGTCTGAGGCTAGTAGCGTCGGTCATGACATTTTTAATTGACTTACCTGTTTGCATAGTTGGTTATATCATCAAATGTGGTTATACAATACAAGACAAACATCATTGATGCAGTGCCTTATCATTAAGGTAAAAGCATTTAATTTCTGTTTTTGTCTCACATGAAAGATAGATTTATGAGTAATGAACCTTGATTGGGGTAAAATACATATTATCTATAGTATAAGAAAAAGTGCACAATAATAAACATGATAAAAAAACAATTACCTGAACAATAATGCCAATTTAATGACTGCTCACTCTTTGGAAATAGTTAAATACTATCACTGCTTTCTTAAAGTAACAGTGGACCTGGAGATGCAACGATTTCCATAGGCTAGGGGCTGCATTGCTTATAAAGCCATGTCACCCACTGAACCTCTTTTGTCCGAGGAACAGTGCTGCGCCGAATACCGGGCTAGGCCGAAACACCCTGCTTTCGGCAGATACCTTGCCTTCTGCAGGGGGTATCTGCCGTTTCGGCAAGTATTCATGGTGAAAATGCGGGCTACATTATTACCCTGGCCGAACGACCGCGCAGGGTTACTTGCCGAAACCATGGGTTATCCCAGTAGTTTCGGCACAGAGGGATCCTTATTACAGCGTGCGTTGTTGGATGTAACAAGTTCTTGGCTGTACGGACACGGATGACACGAAATAGGTTTTCAGTTGACTCAGCTCGTAAGGACAGGCTAAGATTACTTTAAACTATAATTTTTAGGGCCTGTTCATTATTTACAAGGGAGGGGGCCGTAATATTGAAAGTATGTTTGGAAAATTGCATAACCACCATTAATTGTAAAGTTACATAGGCCCTATTGCATATAGGCCGAACTCCTACACCCACCACCAACAATTAGGTACATCAATGAGTAACTGCTGATATTCAGATAGTTCTGGTTTTTACTGAATAATAATTTAACATTACCCACCCCCGCCCTCCTCCAAAAAGAAAAAAAATAATGAAATCACATAACCCCCTATTTGTCAAGTATAAAATCACAATAGTTCTAATTCCAATGTTTTTACTCACTGGACCCTAATAACCAAACCCGAACCTAATTCCTAAACCCCAATCTTAACCCTAAAACCTACCCCGTTGCAACCGGCCCAATAGCCCTCCTAATCAGGGGACCGGACTTTACCCCTGCCTTACAATGGAAGCCATATATCAATGCAAATAACGTATACATTGTTTCCGAATTCGGCTACCTTGCTACAACGAACCGGGAATCTTCTTCAGGGGTCTGTGTGGGTGAAATTTTGGCGTTGACTATTTGCCTCTATTAACAACAGGCTTGTTCCTAAATGCCCAAAGGCTGATTTTTATTGTCCATAAAATCACGCAAAATGGTAAACACGTGCTCAACATCAACAGCACGTTAATTTTTCCACGTCCCTTCTCCTCTGGCCGAATGCCCGGTACTTCGGCACTGCCCAAAGTAGGAAAATTCGGCACCGGGTATGCGGCAGTCGGGTTTTCGGCACAACACAGTGCGTAGCGTCTTGTTGATCTTCAACCACAAGACTGGGCTCCAGTGACTTCAAGTGAGTATTCGGACAGGTATGCTTGGCATTGTCCAGAAATACCCTGGTAGGTAAGATGCATTAAGCTTAAAACAACCTGCTCAGTGATCATTATCCATTGGAGCTCCATCTGAGACTTTAAATCTAGAAATTGATATTAATATAAATCCAAATTATCTTTACTTAAATCACAAATCCTAAGATACAATTAGATAGCCAACTTCAAACTAAAACTTAATGAATGGGTTAGTTGCCAGTTATAAATTTAGTTTATCATCATAAAGTTACCGCAAAGTGTAAACTTAATCAGAATATCTCTTTCTCCTTTACAGAAAATCCTTATCTGTCATTTTTGTTCAACATGCTCAACTTTCAAAATGGCCCCTTCCGAACCTTTAGACTTAATTACATATACATCATCCAAGAACTACCAAACAAGCATACATTAAAGTATGGTTAGATATATAATCTTGACATCAGAAACTATGTAAACATACTAAATCCAAGTTGGCAGCCATAATTCCCACCTATGCCAAGATCTTTGAAATTAATCAGTTGTCGTCTATTAATTAATTGTAATAATATTTTAGAGTCATCCACAAATTATATTAACTTGTTTATTAAAGTATGAACAGTAAAGCTTATTTTGACATTTTGATTTTTTTAAAGATAGACATGTTTAATAAAATTCAAAATAAAGGGCAATATGGCCACCTGCAAAATATTTCAAATTTATCCATTGTCATAGCAGTATTAATCTGTAATAATTTTTTGGACATACACTAGACAATTTTTGAAAATAAAATGCAAATGTTTGACATACGATATTTATCTTTGACACTCTAACTATAGGAAACTGGTAGAAAGTCATGATTTGATTTTTTTCTTTTGTTAACTTGCATACAATCAATATGGCGGCAAATAGGCATCTTTGGGATCTTTTAAAAACAATTGCCCTATATTTAATGTATTGACCCATCTAAAGGTTGCATATTTAAAGCAAATAAAAATGCCAAATATTACTTTGTAATGGTTAGAGACAAATCTCATACTTTTGACACTTGTATCGTAAATTTCTTGGTATATGCTAAAATAATATTTAAATAGGGGGTATGAATATTTTGGGATAGAGTTTTTAATCTTCGGTCATTGTGGACTGCCACTTGAATGTTTGAGCAGTTTACAAATCAATTATATCAATTTGACCTTTAATGACACTTGAAGACAATGTGACGTATAATTTACCCTTTATCAAACAGTTATGATGTTATGGTACAGGTGTTTGGTTATATTTACCTACCTACCAAACAATTGTTTTAATTATTTTTTTCTGGATTTATGGTATATTTAGCCTAGTAAACTTTGTATCATCCTTTTAAAATTGAGTACATATTTGTATTTGTATGGATTACAGAGCCAGCAATAATTATAAGCCCAATTGGTTGGTCCATTACTGGCCTAGCATACCATATATTTCACCTATTCGTCTTAGTACAGTTTTACAATTGATACTTATGTATTATTATATCATATACTTTACATGTCTTTCTATCACGTACGATATGTTATACTGGATAAATTGAATCTTGAAAACATGCCTCAAAATTGGGATAATGACATATTCAAAATGGAAAAAAAAAAAAGAAAAAACACAAATCAATGGTGAAAATTTATTTCAATTTCATTCGTTGTGACCCGGCTGTCGGTCCATAATGGTCCCACAATTGGTGTGTATTCAAACACTGGTCCCACAATTGGTGTATTTAACAATCTACCCCCTCTGAAATTTTAGGATTGTTGGCATTGCATGCATCACACATGCATGCAGCACACATACACACACACACATGACAATATCAAATTAATCCCTATTGCTGCTCTACTTAAAGCAGCTGACACAAAAAAATTAATGGTTGGTTCAAGAAAGATTTTCATTCTAACATAATTCCATTTGTAATGGACAAGGGCAGAATACTGTCAGAAGTTCTTCCCAACAGAATTCCAGAATGATAATAACATTGAAAAGGGTAGAATAAAACAAAGAAAAGGGCAAACTATTCGTTTTGGGCCTTAATTACCTTAAACAATTGTTATTATGACCCTTATCTTGCACCTCATACTTTAGAGACCTTTAGATTGCAGTGTTTATGGCGATGCACAAGGATCCTCGGATTAAATGATCTTACAAAAAAATGACCATAAAATCATATCCCCTAAATCCATTTAGTCCAAAATTGACTATGTTAAGGATGAACTTTCCTCTCCTCCACATATTTTTTTGCAGTTTTCGAGCAGTGCTATCTTGTTTTAGTAATTTTATTTATTTTTAAAAATTCCCTAATTTGTTCATTAATATTTTTTCCCAGCCTAAAATGGAAGGTGCTTTTAAACTGAAACTCCCTGGATCTGTGTATAAACAAAATACCAATACCTAAAATTCTCATGTTGGCTTTTTTAAAAATCAAGTGTTAATTTTTTAGAAAAATGATTTTAGGGAAAAATAATTTAGGGGAAATAATTTAGGGAAAATTCAAAAACACCAGTTTTACAATCGAAACACCAATCGGCAAATCTAAGTGAGATTTCTAAATTTGATTTCCTTTCATATGACACCTTAATATCACCAGGAGGGAGTTGTATTTCCTTCTAGGAAAAATTCTGAAAAGTGGAAACTTCAGTATTTCTAGAAAATAAGTCAGGCCAAAAAAGGTGTTTTTTTGTTTTGGCGACGCACCTGTTCTTTGTTTTTGATGACATACAGAAACTAAAAAATTCTTTGGATATTTGATATTTCTCTAATCATAAA
This sequence comes from Ophioderma brevispina, assembly GCA_023653785.1. Classification (NCBI taxonomy): domain Eukaryota; kingdom Metazoa; phylum Echinodermata; class Ophiuroidea; order Amphilepidida; family Ophiodermatidae; genus Ophioderma; species Ophioderma brevispina. Next base: position 12,867 of record JAMKCH010012583.1, read on the forward strand.
AAACAAAAACACCAATCTTATACTCTTCATTACTTGAGAAATATTGGAAATAAAAAATGTTAGTTTTTTAAAAAAAAATTGCTCATTTGATCCATTTTCTGTCCTCCTGCCAAAAATCAGTTCCTGTACAATCTATTAATGGGAATTTAAAACACATTTGGTTACATATCTCCAAAATGCCTGTTTTGGAAAAAATTAAAATTTGGCACACCAGGTTTCTTTCACCAAATACCAACATTCATGACACATTTCAACAAGATTGGGCATGAAGCCGTTAGCTGATAATCTAATTAAAGGAGGAGACCGATACTAAGAATAATTATACAATATACGCTTTATAAAAATATTATGAACACATTATCGAGTTTTAGTCTATGCCGATCATATGGGTTCCCAGGCACCACTTTCTTAAAACTAATTATACATGATTTTAGAATCTCTAGACATCTACTTAAAGATTTTGATGGTACCAAATCAAATATTGTCCCACGGGGTCCGTTTGGCGGCCATCTGGATTTAGAGGGATTAATAGCACAAAGTGGTTCAATTAGTGGAAAAGGATAATCAACGATTCGTCTCATCATAAGGAATCAGAAAATAAAAGTTTTTGCATATCGTGATGTTCAGTTGCAGAGATATGGCTGAAAATGTAATACGGTCATGACCTTTTGATTGGTCATTGTACAGGGGCCAAATTTCAAAATGCTCAATCTTGACAAAAATTGGTGGCAAATTGTTGGTATGAGCATGGAGCAATTGGAAAATGTAAAGTTCTCATGGTGGCAGATCTTCCCATTTTGGTCCATCGGTTAGGAAAGAGAGATTAGTCCCTAATTCCCCAACAAAACAATACCAAATTGATTTGAAAGGGAAAAATTTACCCAATTTACAAACTAAACTAAAACACTAGATAGGTGACAAACTTAAACTTCTGGATTGCTCATTGTCTCATAGCTCCAATTGATACCAAATTTGCCAAGATCCATGCATTTGAAATTTGCGCCCCCTGTAGCAAGACCAATCAAAAGGTCAAGACCCTCGTATTCACATGTTTCAACCCATATCTCTGTAATCTGTAACATCACAGAATTATACCCAGACTTTATATTTTCTGATTCCTTTATGGTGAGACGAATCATTTTGAGATACTTTTCAACTAAATTGAACCACTTGTTACGAGTAATCCCTCTTAATCCAAGATGGCGCCCAAACGGACCCCGTGGGACCCCCCCCCCCAAAAAAATATTTGATTTTGGTAACATCAAAAGTTCTTTAAGTAGATGTCGTAGGGATTCTAAATCATGGTAGAATTTAGTTTTAAGGGGGGTGCAATGGGAACCCAAAGGAAATCGCTAGACTAAGTGGTTTCATGGAAAAAAGGAATTATACTAACATAAAATGAATAAACTTTTTTGTCTGCCATGCGCTATTAAATTTTGCGGATAGTGGAATTGGGATATGTATATGTTGTTATGTGATACTGACGGCACAGTAGTGTCGTACATCTTCACACGTGACGCTTTATTAATGTGTATATACTATGGAATGTGTGACGCAAAAACCGACCGCATCGCATAACACGTTATATACAATAGCGCAGAATGTTTAAAAGCCTATGGTCAGACGATAGATGTTTTAATTCATGTTATGGTTAATATACTTCTGTTTGCGATGAAATTGTGATGAAATGAAACCATGCGATATGTGGGTCACATAAGTATTTTCACAGAGTATATGTATAATATTTCGTTGTACTGGTTATCCTTACAGCGGACACTGGCACATTTTCACAAAATATGAAATTCTTCAATTTGCTCCAAATGATAGCTAGGCGCATTGGAAGAACAGAGATATATTTTATACATAGAGAGTAACATACCCCAAAACACGAAAGGGACAGTGATATGAGGATAAGACATCCAGGTAATTGTAGGCCAATTTTTAAGTTTCCAGACTTAAATCAACAAATGTGATATTACAATGGACCATTTTTGACCGTACTCCACTGATATTAAACCACAAAGGTTATAACCGATCAAACAGTGTAAATAGCATGAGAAACATGTTCTTGTAAAACGCCATTGTCGTCGTCTGCTGAAATTTCACGTCGCCGGCGACGCAAATTACAAAATCGTTCCGTTTACCCATACGGAAGCTGATTTGTCTTAATTATGTCGGGTGGAAGGGCTTTCTTTTTATAAAAAACTTACAACCATGCAAAAATATCAATTTTTGAAAATCTTGAGGGCGCCTATTTTTCAATGATGCCAGGTCTCTTTAAGGTGGCAAATGGGCTGATGCCTAACTTTACATGGCATCCCGAAACCTTTGAAGACAGGTAAAGTTACGCAATATACATCTAGCATCTGCCAAAACCTGAAATCTAAAAAGGTGGTAACTTCTGTGCAGTTCTTAAAGGAGAACCCGAAACGATATAAGATAGGGGGCCAGACTAAAGTTGGTGGTTTCTTATAGACTTGCCTTCTGCTGTTTGATCTCCTCCAAGTCTGCTGCTTCAATATCCTCTGAAAAAAGGACAATTCAAAGAGTAGAAATTAAAATATGAATCTGAGAAAGCAAAGTGCCATAAATGAACCAAAAACAATCTCAAGTGCCATATTTGATCAATAATACACAGATTGATAAACACTGCCTTTGAGAAAACAAATCTGATTGGATATAAATCAGACCATTGCATAGGCCATAAGCCAGTTTATGACGGGGGCCTTAAAATTCGAGTTTTGGTGCACCCACCTGGTGATTAATTTCAATATCACCTGAATGGGGTGTCCCCCCGGACTAAGGGATTAGGTGTTTCCACCCGAAAATTGCCCTAGCGCGTTACGCCATTCAAATGGCCACAATTGTGTATGAAAAACTGCTTATTGTATTTGCATTATAGATAGTGAATTTTATCCAGGAATAAAGGAAATAAAGTTCTCAACTTCTGAAAATGGGCTTACTTAACATTTAAGGGCCAAGATGGCCGCCCGCGGAGGAATGTTTGTTACCTGTAATAATAAAGTTGTGAAAGCGATGGGGTAAGGAATGCGAGTAGTAGTAAATTTTGGAGAGCACCAAAAAGAGATCAAGTGGACATTGTGTATTGCGGACAGTGAATCATAACTCATGATGGCGGCGGGTATACCCGCTCCGGGGAACATAAAATCAAGAAGGAACAAAAAGAAAAGACAAACACCCCTGAACCCCTTTTGGACATAATAGGAACCATAACGAAAATATTGATAACATTTCCCGCAATTTTTCTATCGTACTTCTGGATAATGGCAGACCACTCAACACTTGTTGATTCTGGGAAGGAAGCTGATCTAGGCAGAGAGTAGAGGGAGAGAAGGAGCCTGTGGTTACAAGTCAGAAACAAAGATAGCACTTGATGTGCTCGAAGAAACTTAGGGTTCACCATATTTAAATTTTCCTTCTACATATAGACACTTTTTTTCACTTCTTTCATAGCATAGTTTTTATTTTACTGGAACCCCTATGACGTCCCACTGAGTAGGCCTTAAATACAGTCCACAACCCATATTATTATGATTTTTATTGTATCAGATTGATATGGGCTGTTGTCTTCCTATGAACTATTTTATAGTCAGTTTAAACTACGTTGGATGGCCCAATAGTAACAGCTATCTGACGGCATTCTGCATAGACAAGTCAATACCCCACATATATATTTTTTATTACATCTTGGAAATGATAGGGTCATAATAAAAAGTGTTGTTAAATAACGTCTAAAAGTTGTAGGCTGTTTTCTTCCTAATTTTACGTACTCTAGAGCGAATAAATCACCCACCGCCATATTTAAAAAACACAAGTCCCCCCAAGCCTGTACGTAAATATAAATGCATGACTTCTTTTTGGAGCTCCAAAAATTATCACCCAGGTTCTTAGTCAACAATTGTCAGTTTAAGTTCATTTAGCAAAAATATGCCTTCCTCCCATCCTTGTGGCGGCCATCTTGGACGCCTATATGTTAAGCCCCCTTCAGGCAGTTAAAACTTGGTTTCGTGTAATCGTGGATAAATTTCTATCAGTCCTGAAATTTAATGGCGGTTTTACGAAACATGCACCATTTTGAAACGGGCATGGCACGCTAACCGTGCAGGTTTTTCGGGTCGGAAACATAGGTAATCCTAGTCAGGGTTACTTCCCCTTTAAGGTGATATATGGGAAAAATTAATCACTAAATTGGGTGCAACGAACGGAAATTATGATGCTGGCAGCTAATGGACTAGCAGGATTGTGCTACTATTTGCTGGTTCCATCAACTGCAATGTAATTCATTGAATTTTGTCATTGTATTCCAAATAAACCATAAATCGTCACTAACCCTAACCTATGATGTGTTAACATGTTTGAAACCGTATAAGAATGCATGTGAGAAGAAAGCCGAAAAATTGGAAGTCCTTAAGTAACGCAGTTTTAGTTAATTGAGAATAACTGGCATGGATGATATGGTAGAACCCCCTCTAAAATGAAGATTAAAAAGGGCTTTAATTGTGAATAAGGTATCGATAAAAACCTTAAACATTGAAGTGGGAGGCGACAGAAAAAATAATTTTAGTTCAAAGCAGAAACTGACAAGAGTGATCTTACTTGGCAGTGTAAACGGAGCTATTAAAAATGTTTTTTGGTCATGTTCACTGCTGAAGAAATATTTTATCTTGGCCACAATGAAATAAAAAGATGTGTACATCTCCACTCTGAGACTGCTTTAAAGAAAACTGCCTTAAACAATGCTATAGATAACTATTTGAAAGTTCACACAACATTTTGAAATCCTATAATCAAACAAACAATATTGTGCTAATTAAAAATAGTTTGGCCACTAATCCAGAGGGCATTTAAAAAGAAATTGTACTTTTCAATGTGGACTATGTAGCATACGTCAAACAAACCACTGCCTGAGCAACTTAAGAATTATTCATTTCCAGTATGCCTCCATACAATAAATAGCTTTTTTACACTTTTTGAGCATAACTATGCTCTCAACCTTAAAGGTCAACAAATATTCACATACGGCGTCCTAAAATATGAAAATTCTGATTTTTTGGCACTGGTGTAAAGCATTCTATCTAGAATATCCCATCTGAAAAGGATTAATCTGAGTAATGTTTCTTTGGTACAAACTTCTTTTGCTCCTATACTATATGAGCAAATTATGAAATTCAGATGTTTTACATTGCATAAGCATATAAAATCACCTTTGTCAGTGGCGTACCCAGCGGGGGTGCAGGGGGCCAGCCCCCCCCACCCCCCCCCTGCTCAGAAGCCGAGCCCCCCCACCAGCCCCCCCCCCAAATGAACTGACCGTTTTGTACAGTGTCTATGGAAAATGACCCAAATTTGCCTCCTCAGAAATTCACTCAGGCACCCCTTTTGCCCCCCCCTTGCAAAGGTCTGGTTACGCCACGGCCTTTTTTTGTTTTTCCACTTTAGTGGCATTTCTGTACTAAATCCAGGTAAGGAATCTTTGGGTATCTATCTATACGAAATCACTAGAAGACGCCTTACCACATGGATGCGCCAAATCTCTCGTGTCCTTCAAGGACAGTTCTATGCTTTGCTCTCTGATCACTCTTGCATAGTGGGGGAATCTTACAGTAATGCACTGTTGAATACATGTAAGAGTTGTGAAGAGTAGTTACCAGCCTAAACAAATCCCAATGGTTCATTCATGGTGTACAAGTGTTGCGTGGTTAAAGGAAATGGTCAGAGGTTCCAGGAGGATTTTTTTTCCTTTCGTTCATTGGCATTCCTGGTGCTTAGCGTCCTAAAGGCCACATCTTCCCAAAGCACACTTTACGATATTTACAAACAGGCCCATAACCAGTGAGTGTGGAATGGGGCAAGGGAGGCAGATAACCCCCCCCACCTCCAATTTCAAAATCCCCCAACCCCCTAAAAATGGCTCAATTTGCGACTGGAGCGAGCTAAAAGTAGGGTTTTTTTGCTCTTTGTAAAAAAAAAAGTCAAAAATTTCAGGAAGAAAGTTCCACTTTGCCAAATTTGCCCCCCCCCCCTTTGGGGATGACAAAATTGGGAAAAAAGGTCCCCTTTTAAAAAAATTGGCCCCTTCCCCAAAAGCTGGTTCAGCCTCTTTACGAACAATCCGGTTTTTTGCTTTTGTATCAAACTTAACATTCTCAACCAGTGTCCCATAACTCATCTCCCCCTACAAGTTAACTTCATGTCGGATGGGCTAAAAATTGTAGTCCCTTCCACACTGGTACATGTTGCTGTTAATATTGTCGATATGATCGGACATTGGTTTTTGGGAAGATGCCACCTTTTAAAGCATAGTTCACAATTTTGATAGGTCAGAAGGAAACAAAATGCACTTTTTAGAATTTGATGCAATTGCACGAACTTGGAAAAACACCTCTTCCAGAACCTAATATCCAACATTCCTCTATTAATATGCTATGCTTAAATGGAGCAAGAGCATCATACTCGTAATACAAAAAGGTTTTGCTGGTTCATATCCCAGAGAGTAGCAATTTATTTGTCCACAATACATGTTGCAAGAAATAATTCACCAGAGAAGCTTGTCTCAAATTGAAATGTTTGGTGTTAAGGTGCATTTCGGGATCCACACCTCGTCCCCCCCGACTTAACCTCGAAAAAGATTGAGATTTTTATATCATCTGAACCACTAAAACATTAGTAATCCATTGGTACCTAAGCTTACGTGCAATTTGGTGCCGTACTTAGAAATTTGCCATTTTGTATTTTCTGTCCGTAAATGGGACGAAATTATAAGCACGGTGGTCTATGGACCGTGGGAAACACGCTTTTTGCTGAGAACACAAAACCGCAAACTCGGGATCAACTCAATTTTGTGATGAGCTTTCTTCAACAATATCTGTGAACCATGAAGAAAACAGAAGGGGCTGAATCACGAAATGCACCTTTAAGTGGATATAGACTGTCTTATATACAATGCTGCTTGACAATATGGATATGACCTGCAATTCCATGAAAGTACCATGAAGTGTGCGTACAGGGGACTATGTTCCCACATGGTCAAAAAAACAATCAACTTCTTTGTGATTTGAGTGTCAGTTTTCTTAAAGAGCAATTTCATGAATTGTTAGCACACACTTATATGGTAATGGTTTGGAAGTATAGAGCCTAATCTTATTCAGATTTGATACGCCTGAAGAAATTGTACTTTTTTTATTTTCTGTCAGAAAGAATACCATTGGACCACTGTGATCCCAACATTTGCCATCATAAATAATCACAAGCTACTGAAAATTTGTAAAGCTTTATTGAAGGATATCTACTTATTTAGGCCAATGGCCTAAAATCAAGACAACTTATAGGTAGGTTGGGGACGAGGTTCTACATCATGGAATGCTCTGCTAATTTATCTCCACCTTGAACTATGTAAAACCATTCAGGTTTTCATATATTATCTTTACATTCTATTTCAATTCAGACATCTATTAGTCTTGTAAAATTGTGGACTACACTTTAAATGCATGTAAGGGGTAAAAAGGAAACATGTCAGTGTTTTTATAACGACAATGTGCAGTAAGACATTAAGAAATTCCATCAGAATGTGACAATATATATACATTAAAAAAAATAAAGCAAATCATGCATGCATATCCTAAACTATGTTAAATTGCTCATATCTCATTTCAAATGGTTGATTACACTTATTCAATTGTAAACATCCTTCATAGATAGCAGGTGTCCTGAAATAAAGAGGTAACACCAACATTGTACACAAAAAATGTTTAAAATCATCATTTAGTACATTATAGAGTCATTCAACATGCCACATATCACAGTTACACCAATACAATCAACTACACTATAGAATATATATAGCACACTAAACTCACTTGGTTCAAAATCATGTCAGACGGCAGCTGACTGCTGAGCTGAGCTACACTATTACTTAAAATACGAACATCAAAACACAGAAAAACACTTAAATACTGACATCGACACCATTAACACTAACACAGATTTTCTCACACCTGGGATCCCTACAAGCTTGCTATATTTCCTCATCCATAGCTGATATATTACATTTGGTAAGAGATAGCGCTTAAAGAAATTTCTTCCTCCCATGCTTTACGTCTTGACTAACGGTACAAAATACACTTCATTTGATACTGAACATTGGACCTGCTTCTGTTGCTTAACCTGTTAGTTTGCACAAGTAAAATATTATTAACACTTTGCTTGTGTCATGTCTGGTAAAACTGGCACAAAATTTCCAAAAATTAAAGATTGATTCCTTGCCGTCATGTTTATCGGCATAGTTTAGTAATTTTTAACCTCAATTCTAGATGTAACTATTTGAGATATGCCAAGATTTGTGAAATAATTTTTTTTTTAATATTTGGAATTCAATTAACATGAATGATTCATCAGGTTCCATATAAGAACTGAGTGAGTCTTTATTATTTTGCTCATCAAAGTGGGTAGATCATTAACTATCTTTGCAATCTTGTTTGACACACCCCTTGGTGGACATTTAAAGGTGCAACAAGAGATTTCACATATCAGGTGTCCCTTAAACAATTGAAGTACTGATTTTTGCCCTGATGTAAAAGCTTTCCATAAAAATATCCCCATCTGAAAGCATTAAGCTGAGAAATGTTTCTTTGGTACAAAAATTGTGAAATTTTAAATTTTGTATAGAGCAAATACGAAATTCTGCCTATGTTTTACATTGAAATATAAGCAAATCAAAATCACCCTTTTTCTCTCTTCTAAAGCATTTCTGTAGCCAAACACAAGGTAAGAAATCTATTGAGTGTCTAATCTATATGAATTACTATTATGACACAATATTTGGATGTCCCAAATCTCTCGTTGCACCTTTAATTAGCAGTTAATGTAAAACCTTTCATTTTGTTATGTTGATGAAACTCTGATCTTTCACATTGACAAATGTAGCCGATTAGTGGTGTACTATAATTTAAAATAGCAGTATGATTATCCCGCCCCTCAAACATGTAGCATCGCTTACATTGTGGACATTTCAAAGAGCAGTACTCTCTAAATGTAAAAAGAGTGAAAAACCAAGTGAATCTCAATTCACTCGAAAAAGGGTGTAAACCACTCAAAAATAGTTGCATGTGTTGGTTAATTCACTCAAAAAAGAGAAATCACTGAGTTTTTCACTCCAAAAAGAGTCAAAAAGAGTGAGAGTGAACAACACTCTAAAATGTGTTGTCCTCCATTTAACTCTTTAAAGAGTAGACATTCACTCGTTTAAAGTGAACGTCACTCCTTTTTGAGTGCACATATTTTACTTGTTCTACTAAATATTCACTCAAAAAGGAGTGGATGTCTACTCTTTAAAGAGTTAAATGGAGGACAACACATTTTAGAGTGGTGTTCACTCTCACTCTTCTCACTCTTTTTGGAGTGAAAGTTCAGTGATTTCTCTCTTTTTTGGAGTGAATTAACCAACACATGCTACTATTTTTGAGTGGTTTACACCCTTTTCGAGTTAATTAAGATTCACTCGTTTTTTCACTCTTTTTACATTTAGAGAGTATGATTATCTCACCTCTCCCAAATGGAGAGTCCCTTTATATATTGTGGGGATTTCAAACAGCAGTATGATTATCCCACTCACTCTTCCCACACAGAGAGTCCTTTACATTGTTGCCATTTTAGACCAAGGAAGTGGCATGGTCTAGTGGTTAGCAAGTTTACCTCTGGGGCAAAGGGTCCTCGGTTCTAATCTAAGTGGACCACTTACTGGATTTAATTTGGGAAATCAATTTGGGATTTAAGTTGTATAACAGATATTGATTAAAACCTGAATACCACTCTCTTCATGGTTCATTTGAAATGGGCAAAGGAACCATGAAAGCTTGCACTTCCCATCCGGTGTGTTTCATATAGTGCGTTTGAATGTTGTAACATGGCGCTGTTAAGCTGCTGCCTCTAAGTTGCATTGTGTCTGTCTAGTAATTATTAAGCTGTAAAGACTCTAGCAATTTGGCATACAGGCCATGATTAGAAATTAAATAAACCTTATATTAGTATTATCCAGCAATGATCTCAAATGAACCCAGATGACCTTTGACCTCATCCCTGAAATCCTAATATGACCTGTCTCTCAAGGATCAACAGATATAAATATTGCATGTGTTTTTACACAATCTCAAATGATCACTAGATGCCCTTTGGTCCTCAAATTCCTGAACACTTTTATATCCCCAACCCATTGATCACCACCCTCACCAAGTTGCAGGAAAATCCATCAAGGATTCACACCAGCAAATAACATGAGAAACAGAGGTTCAGCCCCCGCTCTAAATGTGTTTTTTTTGTGGACTGGTTTCTAAATGCACCCTAAAAACTGAGAGAAATGGCAAGATCTGGGTTGAAAATCATGGTTGCTATCAATATTAAGCATAAAATCTGAAGAATTATCAAAAAAATACATCGGTCCTCGGACCGCTTGTGTCGCCTGCCATCACGGTTAGTGAATGATAGGCCTAATATGACCTTTGACCTTGATATGTGACCTTGGACCTCAAACAAATGAGAGTTTGCATGTAAACTCCATAAACCAAGTTTGGTTCCAATTGGTTCCAATCTTACAACTTGACCTCACATGACCTTTGACCTTGGTATGTGACCTTTGACCTCGTCAGCAAATAAGGGATCCCATGTTGCACCTGTGAAGTTTGGTTTAAATCCGTAGAAGTATGTGGATATTACAGGCAAATGTTAACCCTTTTTCACAACAGACATCAACAACAACAGACATTAACAACAGACATCAACAGTGGACAAAGTGATCCCTGTGTCTTCCTGCCTTAGGGCAGGCGACACAACAGGCGACACAACAGGCGACACAAAAAGTTGGCATTGATACTTTTATTTTGATCTGACATACCAATTTTAACTGTATTCTTACAGGGAACACCTGATTGAAAAAAGTGCCCTGACCTCTAGGGTCCATGGTGCATTCTATTCTTCACAGTCCAGTAGCTTGAAATATTTGAGGATAACTACCCTAATTTCATGACTGATCGAGTAGAAGATACGATGATCTTCAAGCAGCATGTTAGCTTTAAGGTCTGAAATGTTCTATTGAGGAGAAAATGATGTTATCGTCTCGCCAATTTTACACAGGAATGAATAGGACTTGTATTTACCGGTGTGAAACCTCAAAGATTACGAAAAGAAGCATTTGCAAGATCTGAACAGATAGCCTATGTGATGGTGCTGTAGCTGTCTATTTACTACTAAAATGTGGGGAAAATGTTTAAATCTTACTGTAATTGTTTGTTTGTGTGTGTTTATTTTTTTACTTATTCTTGTTCAGGCATCAGTTCTCAATACTGCATGCATGTCATGGCAGTAAATCAATAGTGAATTTAAAAATAGTAACAAAATACTTTGTATGGCAAGACTTGCTGTTTTTGCCACTTTCATCCCAGTATTTTCTATCTTTTAGATACTCACTCTCTAATATTGGATTTACATACATTGATCATGCATACAGCCACCCATACGTGCACACACACACAGAGATACAATGATAATTTAAATATATATTTTAATTCCGACATGGAATCTCGAGAGCAGGATTTTACAATTCCAGCAACTAATGAGAAAAATATCAATACATTAGCATTTTTTAACAAAACTAAAAGCTGGGCTGTACATGTTCTATGAACTGCCTTCATATCTTTTATTTAATTTTTGCTATGGTGGAATAACTTTTGGGTAAAGCAAGCTGCAAAACCATAAAATCTAGATAATACAGATAATACAAGCAATATAAATTAACAGATTACAGTCAAATACAACATTAATGCAGGTGCACAACATTGTCAGGAAAATAAAACATGCAAATATAAGTTCATCTTTGTGTGCTACCAAAAGAATGACAGCTTCTCAATCGTGAGGTAAAAAGAGAGATGAGAAAGACAGAAAAGGAGTATGGGAAAAATGGAACATGATAAAAAACAGGAGAAAGAAAAATATAAAGAAAAGGAGAAATAAAAATATAAGAAGGTGAGAAAGAAAAGAGTAGAAAATGGAAAACAAAGGGAAAGAGTAAGAGAGAGGGGAGAGAGAGCGAGAGGGGAGAGAGAGCGAGAGGGGAGAGGGAGCAAGAGAGGGGGAGGAGAAAGGAGACCAAAGAGAGAGGGAGACCAAGAAGGAGAAAAAAATAAAAGTGAGAGGTTGAGAGTGAAAGAGAAAGGAAGGTCGGAAATGGAGAGAGGGAGAGATAAAGTGCAAAATCTGTCATTGATTGATGTGCTATTTATATCCAACTACACAAAAGCCAGCAGCAGGCATGTTCACAACTGACTGGCCAATTTGCACGTGAACACCAGACCATGAGCTTTCTACAAGACAACATGCCCATCTATCATGCAGTGGTCTACCACAAATCCACATCACACTGCAATGTACCTGATTGGCCCAGATTGGGTGCGCTCGCACTGCGGTTGTTCTGATTAAGCTGGTTGGTAGCGAGCGCGTCTGATTGGAACTGGGAGGTTCCCAGTGACATTGAGCGAGGCAATGTGTTATCCTTGCCTATTGACAGCAATGCAAGGGCAGGTTGTAACAGGGAAAAGACGAGTTAGAGATCAAAATGCAGAAAATTATTAAAAGCAGTATTAAGAGTACAACAAAACATAAAATAACTTGCATATATATTTCATGTATTTAGAGAGTATTTGGAGTGGAGTTTCCTCTGCAAATTTGATGATGTAGAGCACGTTAGAATAAGACTTGCCAGATCAACTGGCTCACGCTAACTTTGGTTCAAGCCACTGATCACATTGATCCTACACAAATCATAGGGCATATCATAATTCTGAAGAGCTGCATGAGCCAAGGCGTGAACCAGTAACCAATGGATACTAACGTGCACTACATCAGCGTATAGCCCTTTGCTCCCTCCGTCTCTCTTAATCAAGTCAAAACGCTTCTAATTTATGCAAGATCATGCTATTTTTATATTGGGTATACTTGCTTTAAGGTGAATGCTAATAGAGAGCTTAAGACGTCCTTTGATAAAAAAACATTGTCAAATTGGTTTACTAAGGTGAAACTCTCAATTTATGACTTTTTGAAAACTCGCTGAAACATTTCCAATTTATTTTGTCATTTGAAATAAAATGTTAAAATTTACTTTGGTTTACTTGATGTTTACATAGATTTCAAAGATTACTCATAAAATAACTGATGTACCTCTCACATAAATACCTTTAGAACATTGGTGAAAATAGAGCAAATGACCATAGTAGCAATGAACAAAGTGCACCGAGTCTCATCATAAGCTACAAATGATGAAAACTTTTTAGTATTACATACTTTCTTCACAAATTGCTACTATTATAATAAGGTATATAAACCCCAACTTAAAGCATATTTTGTCATTTGAAGAAGATATCATATATATATCATATGTACCAAGATGGCTCTGTAGGTAATGAAAGAGATTACAAAATGTAATTGCTAAAATGTGTAACAATAACAACTAGGCCCACTACCTTCAACTCATGGCTTCTGCAGAAACAATGCCAATTTAATTAATCCACATGTTTGAGATTCTGTCAACAACTTGCACTCCTGGAGCACTATTACAGAATAAACTACTGATTAAAATCAGAATTCTGTTCTCCTCATGTTCATTGGGATTTGGTCTAATGAACCATAAAAGTATCCGGTCATTTGAAGGAGATCTTAAGCCGTCTGTCACATGTAGAGGGTCATACCTGTACATGCCCATCACAGGTAATTTTGCTAAGCAGCGTGGGAACCCCTGCCTTTTCCAAGTCATCTTGGTCTGTTTTGAGAATAACCCTGGTAGAGTGGTTTATCACTGTTGAGCATAACTTGAGGATATAATTTATGTATTTTTATTTATGTCTTAAGTTGTATCAAGGGACCCTCAAAATAGCAGTGCTTGCACTGATGTGGGCTTACCTTCATTAAAGATGTCACTAAATAAATAAAATAAAGGACTTGTTTCTCTACATTTGTAATAAATAAAAATGAAAGCTAATTTAAAAAGCTTCTTTCTTAGTTTCCCCTTACTAACAAAATGTCAATAGTCTTTATTCCCTTAAAGTCCAAGCAGAGAATCAAACTCAGGCCACAGAACTACAACACAACTTCTCTCATCAGCTAGACCACTGGGGTCCAGCTGTCTGAAGGTGGATTTTCATCCTGCAATAAGCTTTATGGAATGAATCAATATTACAATCTAACAAAAAGAAAACAGTAAATGCTTTAGAAGCACAAGTTTACTTGGGAACTAAGGAGCACAAGTTGTTAGCAGAATTTCAACTATGCTAATTAATCCTTTATTTTAAAATATCATATTTCTGTTTTTTGTCTATTTGATTGTACAAGCACTGCATGTAAGCAATATATCAGAAATACATGCACATTGTACACAGTGCCAAACAACTCCTTAAAATATAAACCTCTGAACCAAAATGCTTTAAATCACTATTTATAGTAACACCCAATATCTACTTAAGCAGTTGAGGTTTGCTGAAAGGAAATACATGCACACCAAAAGCCGAGGTTAAACATAATAACAAGGGTGCCCTCCACATATGCTTGCCAAGTATCCCTTTAAGTTTTTAATCATTAATACATCATTTCCACTTCCATAATATAAATTGTTGGGGGGAAAATTACACATCAAAAGGGTGAGCCAATACATCGCTCACTATGGGCTATATTTGGAATCCTATCAACAAACACTAAATCTTACCTGCTTGTGAAATTGCTGTTGTAGAAATACTGTTTTGCTTATCAATAGCCTGCTTAGCCACAGCAGCGGTACTTGCTGTGCTTGAGACCGGTGTGACAGGAGACTTGACGCCACCATTTGTTTCTCCAGGAACGGTCTTCTTCTGATAGCCTGGTGTCCCAACAGACGCTGTGCTGGCCGTGGAGACTGTTGGTTCTGCCTCTTTCTTCATGATACTTTCTATTGCTTTAACACCATCTATTGCAGTCACTGTTTTCTGTGTGTTAATTATAGGGGGACCGAACCTTTCCATGTTATGGCAGAGGTGGTTATCACATGGCAAGGCCCACTTAAAATACAGGGAATTATATTTGCTGACAACAAGATATAGGGAATGGGAAAATCTACGGGCAAAGATATAATCAAACTAGCACTAACCAATCTCAATTGCTTGTACTTTAGGTGGTGGCAGTAGTTCAGGACATTTCTGCTGCTGTTGCTGCTGCTGCTGCTCTTTTTGTTTCTGCTGTAATGCCTTCTGCTGTTCCTGTAGCTTCTGCTGTTCGACACTACACCGTTTGATTTCGTTAGGAGTCTGACCCTTGTCTTTCAGGTTCTTGAATTCCCCCATCACTCTTTTCATCAAATCTGCTGCTCCAAGCTGTTATTATTACCATTATCAATATTCATGTTTTACCCTTTTCATTACGTAATATATTATAATAATAATTTAAACATCACCATTTATCTAACTATTCTTAGATAAAATAATATGCTATCAAGCTACCAGTAAGTGGTTGCAGTTTTGAAGGGACCATTCATGATATTAGCATCCCACCTTTACCTTTAAGTATGTTAGTACCTTTAAGTATGTTAGAAAGGAATTTTCCGTAAGTTTGATCATATCTCTTGATTTACTGCATAGTTAGTTGTTTACCCCTTTAAAGAGACACTGGCATATTTGAAAAATAGTGCGCCAACAAGATTTTTCAAAATCGATATTTTTGCATGGTGGTAAAGCTTTTATATACATTAGCCCTCGCCTGAAATGATTAAGACCAAATCATTGTCCTTATGGGTAAACAGAATGATTTTATAATTAATGCCGCCGGCGTCATTAATTCAGCAGACGACGGAAATGGCATTTAACACAAGAAAATGCATGTCGTATGCATGTTTCCCACGGCATGGCACCTTGTTTGACTGGTCCTTAACCTTTGTGGTTTTAATATCAATAGTACGAGTCTATGATATTCATGTAATACACACATTTGTTGATTAAAATTATGAAAAGTTAGCCTACAAATTACCTGGGTGTCTTTAACTTCTTATTAACCCTAACCCTGACGTCGGTTTCTAGCCTATCTCCCGGGAGGAACTGAAGGAGTGAGGGAAGAGGGGAACAAGAAAAGTCGCAAATTCGGGTGGAATTCGAACCCAGGGCCCTTCGGGCCCCAGCCCCATGACCCGGGATAGCACGCTACGGCCGTGGCCCAGCGATTTCGTGCCCATATGAGTCTTGGTTTGATGACGTCATCGCTACTTTCTGGACTTAGTGCATTTTTTCAATTAACACAGTGAGTTTTGGTGAGATTTAGCTGTGCTAGGGTTAATGTCCCTATCTGTTTTTGAGCATGTATTGTTATGTGTAAAATGTATCTTTATTCTTCTAATGGCCTAGACTATAATTTGAGATCAAATTGAAGAAATTTCATATTTTGTGAAAATGTGCCAGTGCCGCTTTAAAGGTGCGTGTTCCGATCGTCTTTGGGATCCCCCTGATTTACTCGGAAGTAGTATCGATTTTGAAATCAGATGAAAGGCCATATTTTCCTCATTATCTTCCTGAAATTTGAGCCCTCAGATCCATTTCATTCCCAAGATATGAGCAAAAAAACCATCAATATTAGCACAGTATTGAATAGGGCTTTGCAATATGTATTATTGCTACTACCATCAAAACCGCAAGTTTGTTTCCTACGGTACATGATGGGGCATATGTGCAAGTGCCAGGCTCTCATATCAAGTAGAGAACACAATAGATGTGAATTGGAACAAGCACCTTTAACAATTTTCTTTAGTGTGCTATATATACATTAATGTTAAGATGTACAACTTTCTTTAGCTCACTAAATCTTACATAATGGAAATATCAAACAATGTTATTCACATGACTTGTTTATGCTGTTCTTTTGTTCAGAATTTATTTTTATCTACTTGTATCAAAAAATAATTGATGGCTTTTCCACTGAAGTAAAACTAGTTATTTAAAGGGATAAGCAGCGATAATGCAAGAGAATCAACATTTTTTTTAGCTTATAAATCAAAGATAACTATTTACACTTCCATGTAACTACATTAATGTTGGAACAAAAACACCAAATAGTGAAAAAAAATGAAGTATTGAGGGAAATTTGTATACTCTCTGAAATAGGACATACAGCGATGTCGACTCAAAATCTACACTAAACCGCTGATTGTGGTTTACACCAGTACAGAATAAACAAAGATGAATAATGTTTATGTTTGAGGTCAAACTGTACAAGCCGTGATGCACAATATTACGCTTATAAATCTAGGATATTCACAGGAAAGGCTTTTTTGATCTCAAGTCGCAATTTTGATACGCAGGTATAGAAATTACAGAATTATAATCTGGCTCATAATTTCTTGGACAGTTTAGAACGTACGCTCGCTTTCCCGCCAAAACGGCGTGCCATTGTGTTGCACGTAGACGCAGTACACGCAAAGATCGTCGCTCGCGCGCGCGTTTGTTATGTCCAAGAAATTATGGCCCAGAGTATAGATAAAAGTACTGCTTTGTCTTTAATATACAGATTTCAAGCCATCCACTTGCAGGTTATGTTAGCACACCTATGCCAGTAATAAAAAATACCAAAATACAAATTTTTATGATTTTTTCTGTGTTTCGGCTCAACAAATCACTGCTTATCCCTTTAAGACTGAGGTCATCATCTTGAGGCTTACAGTGTCCTTGGATGTGGGATTGATTAAACCACCTATGCTACAATCTGTCTGATTGGCTCATTACAGGACACAATGTGAGATAGCACTCTGAGTATCCAATCAAAAAACTGCTGCTGTATATCTGTGATAAACCATACCATTACAGTATCTCTGATTTGCTCATTACATGATATTACCTTCCAAGTGACCAATCAATAAAGTGCTTATGCTATAGTCAGGGACAGAATTAGCCGACCAATTTCGCGTATGTCAAGGTGTGTCAATCAGCGTGGCGCGGACCGTGATTGGTTTGAATGTGTAGCATGGGCAGGGCATGTTCGAACAAAATATGATTTAAAATGTCAAAACATGCCCTATTTGAGTCAGGTTTTCGACTCACGGACATAATAATTCACGTAAGTAAACTTTCTATTTTTAATGAGCTGAAATGCTCAACAGATTATTCTTCACGGCCGACATTTGTTCTGCACCGTCAAATTACGTCAGTTTACGTCAGACACGCAATTGGTCGCCTTATTCTGTCCCTGACTATAGTAGACAGCCAGGTAGTGCCCAGATGATTAATAAGGCAATTTTTGTTTGGAAGTTTGAGGGAAACTTTACTCTGTGGAATACATTGCTACCAAAGAAAACTTCAATCTGTTTTTCCCATAATGCTACATAATCTATACTTAGGTGTGTATATTCAAGTGCATTATACAACATCAAATGCAATATCTTGGCACTTTCTATATATATTTTAAGGTTCAAGTGCCTAATGGCCTTGGGAGCTTATCCACAAACAATATAAGGCCTTCTCTTTTCATTATGATCTAGTCAATAAAATAAGGAAATATCCAAACAACACTAGACCAATATCCTTCCATGACCTCAGATTCATTTTGCTTTCATGCCGTTATAAAAAAGATACAGAGCCTTATTTTTAATATTCTTGGACTGATAAATTTGTAACCATCTTCTCTGTAAATTAAGGTGCATTTCAGAATTTGTCTTTTTTTTTCTGTATGGTTTTAAGAATTAACTGCCTAAAAACTTTATCAATTTTTTTTTACCGATTCTGATGCTCCTTCCTTATACACATCATGAACAGATGTATTAACACAGTGCCGAATAGACAACTAAGTTGTAAATTTCTTAACAGGAATTTCAAAATGGTACGTCAACAATTAAATAAACAAATAATTCTGCAGACAATACCTGGCAGGAGATGGTCAAATATCAAAATGAAATTGCCCAACCATTCCACCATTAAAAACATGACTTAATTGCAAACTCATACTTTTTCTACACTTTGCAGTGCTGTGCTGCAGATTGTGTAGTACCAACCAACTAGCCCTGCAGTGGTTTTCATTTTTTTTGCTTTGCAGTGACCTTCTTGAAGTGGAAGGTGCCCTTTTTGAAAATACAGAGCTCCACACTGCACAATGCCTGAAGTATGACAATCTTTAACCTCTACCTGTAATTATTCTAATTCCTTCATACCAAATATTAGTTTGTTCATTACAAAGGGGCTTGTCAGTTTCTTCTTTGGAAGAAGGGTGCCAAATATTGGGATGCCCAGAGTTCTTATAATCCTCTCTTTTGAAAACTTCCCAATGTTATTCCACAGCCCCTACTCCATCAAAAGGTTGCTGTAAAGACCCAGGAAATTTTGAATCTGAAATGCACTCTGAAGATATTTCAGGACATTTTTTTTCAATATTGTGGGTTAAATTGAGACTTTGTGATGTGAAATTAAACAAAAATACATTGTTCACCAGATGTGTCTTCTGCTGTCTCAGTTTGTGAATGGGGAAATAGGTCACATGAGGTCACCAAGTTCACATGAGGTCACCAATACCAAGGACCATTGTATCCAAGTGTCATGAAAATTGATTAACATAACTATCAGGATACACCAAGCAATTTGATAATTCTGATGATTTTTGGGCCATGACATCAAATGACTTGTAGATGACCTTTGACCCTCCTACCAAGAAGGTAACTTATGGGGCAATACCCAAGGACCCTTACATGCAATTTCATGAAAAACAGTGGTCAATTATGTTTAGGGTTAAAATTTTGACTACATTTTATTATATAGTGGCTCGGAGAAACTGAAGAGCACTGAATTAAATGAAGATAAAAAATACACAGTCTACCATAAGACCATGGGTGACTGTGTTTATGCAGATCCCAGTGAAACGAGCACTAATGTATTTTAGTCTTTATTTCAGAGTTTCAAGCGGCTGCAATTATATTACATATTTAGAAGGGGTGGACCTATATGCATGATCCTGGCAGAATCTATGATGAAGCGAAACTCAATGCAATGCACGTGAGGATCACGTAAATGATACAACCCAAGAAAGTAATTACACAAATATTATATAGAGGTTCAGAGAAATTGGCGAGCATTGAATTAAATGAAAATAAAAAATACAAGGTCTCGAATCTGGTCCTTTCACTATATAGGCATGATATTCACCACTAGACCACAGGGGACTGTGTTTACGTGGATTCCAGTGAAACGAGCACTAATGTTTTTCAGTCTTTATTTTGGAGTTTTTCAGTGTTTTATTTCAAATTTGGATCCGACTTAAAGTTGGGTTGTGGGAGACCTAAATTGGATCCAATATGAATGAATATATATGAATATACAAATGAATAGGATGGTAGATTCTGAAAATAATAAACATTGAAAATTGGTCAATGCATTCTTGCTAGAAAAGGAAAATTATTTCCTTTCTTCCATCCATCTCAGACGGTGTGACAACAAAAAACCTAAGTAATCCTCCCAGCTATATGATATGATATGACTCTTTAAAAATTTTATCACCTCATTTTAGTTTGACAAATATTCAGGACCCCCTTTCCTGAAGAAAAAGACAGCTCCATTATGATTGCTACCATTTAATCAGTGCTGTCAAAAAAATTGAGAACATCAGAATACTATAAATATGTCTTCACTTAAACAAATCTCTTGCAGTCTCACACATTGTATGTAGGACTGGTTTTCTTTTGTGCATTTAATGGTTATCAAACAATTATATATATAAATATAGAAATATATATACACACAATTCTGAAAAGCACTTTCCTTTTCCATGGCTGACTGTTTACATGGATCATGCTTTCTGTTATTTTATTCCTTTAATGGCAATGTATATTTAGAAAACAAGGAAATGTAAACTGCCCACACTTAAATTATTGATAATTTGATTCTTATCTTACTTATGAAAGTTGTTTACAAAAGGTTTTTGTCATGAGCGAGGACTTTGTATTTCACTTGGTGTGAATACAACAATGTAGTCAATTTCAGATAAATGGTATTCTGATGTGTACGTTTCCACTCCCATTGGTGCATAAGGGGGTGTAAGGGGACCCCTAAAAACATAGGAAATTTCTATGAAATTTTGCACACATAATGACAATATAAAGACATTATTATTGGAAGAAATTTTTTAAGGTATTGATCCGTTCGGAAATTAAGAGGTGAAACATTATTTTTCATGCACGTGAAGAGGCCATTTTGTTTTTGCCTCTTCTTTGAGCATTAAAAAATTATGAACGAAAGTAGGGATTTTAAACATTTTAGGATTTTTTTTTCAGAGACCTTTTTCCAAACCATGTATTCTACCATTCATTTGTACATGGAAATTGATTTGGGGCCTATTTTAGGTTATTTACATATCAGGATGTAATTAGTTAATGAAACATTTTAATTATCATTGATATTTGATAGTGGCATAAGTCTACATGCATGGGTAACCATACAAAGGCCAAATACAAAAGTAGAAAATCATTTTTGTCACCGACCAGGCCCCGTTGGTGCATGAAGGGGTGGGGGAGTGGTCAGATGGACCCAGACTATTGGTCATCAACAAATTGCAAAATAGTTTTTCACAATAACAAGTAACGAAACCTAAATCTTGGGTCCACATGGACCCGGACTGATGTCATCTAGGTATTCATTAATGGGTGCCATATCACATTTTAAATCTCAATGTCAACCAAACTAATTTTAATTTTATACTTCTGCATGTTTTTCATGGATTTACTTTATTTTTAAATCAAGAATAACTCAGTTAAAGGTTCAGTTAAAAGCCTCCTTCCATAAGGCCCATTCTTGGATTTTCATAATAAAGAGTGATAGAAATTGGCAAGAAACTGTCCTGATAAAGAGATATGGTAATGAAAGTATTAACAACAAGAGAAATTTGTTTTGATTTGGGATTTGTGTTAAACTACAGGTCTTCTTTTTGCCATAGATTGTATATGAAATAAACAATGTGTATGCATATTTTTCAACAATGGCATGTAAAGGACATCACTGTTACACCATACATTATGACTCACTCTCAATGAATCTTCTTGAGAAAGTGAGCATTTTTCATCATATACCTCAAATGGTCCTTCTCTAGATTACTTTTGATATTTTATCACGGAGACCTTCATATCACACTAAGCAATGATATCTGGTTGGAATGGCATCTTTTGTGGACAATGAAGCATTTTCAACAGTGTTCACAATTATCTCAATGACCTCAGCCACACCATATAACCCACCATGTTGGAAAAAATGGGGAATTTTAATATGCGGAGGGAAATTTTGTACATGTTTTGTAAAATTATATTTGAAATTAACAATCAGCTTTAAGCTATTACAAAATAATACTCCCTGTTAGGACCCCCACAAAAGCAACACAGGGAAAGACATCTTGGTCCCTTCTAGTTAAGCAACCAACACCAAGCACCATTAAATGCAGTAGTAGTGTTAAAATTACTACTTAAACATATATTTCTTAAAATATATTTTTTGTTTATAAACCATCACAGCAATCTGAACTGTTAATCTCCAGCAGCAGCAGCAGCAGCAGCAATAAAACAGCAGCAATGTTCATGAAGAAATACTGACAGAGGAACTTGTATAATATTTAATATCATTACATGTATTGGTTAAGACAAAAGTTTATCTCAGCTCAATAGCAATAAAACTACAAAACCCCAGTGCTATGCATTTCAATGTATGATAAAAAAAGGGCGTGTGTGATGTTTGCAGAAATAAATCTTTTTCATTTCATTTTAGTTTTCTTGAATGAGTTTACAAATAAAAATATAAATATCAGAAAACCATTAAAAATAGAAAATGCAGTAAAAATGCGATTTTTTTTACACCGATGGCAAGTGGGAAACTGAGATGAACTTTTTGTTGCCTTAAAGTGAATACTCTAGAAAACAAGCAGACCAAGAGAAAGATTTCAGTAGCTTCCCACAATGGCATTGCTTCATTGGAGGTTTTTGTACAGGTTGATGTGAAATCGTAGTGTGAAACATGGCTATATGACAGACTGATCACAAACTTGTATTTTAAGCGTGTTTCACTCTAACGATTCACATGGCCAATCTGTTACAAAAACTTTCCCAATGGAAGCAATGCATTGTTGGAGCTACTGATATCTTCGCTGCAAGACCCATGATATGTCAAGGGAATTACAGATCACTAAAGTAAGGATATGATCATAGGGTCAATGGTACATGTGAGGACCATATGCCTGTTAACTTAGTATTTAATTAATACTTGGTATTTGAAAACAAGAGAAAGAATTTCATTACTCAAATTGTGACATCTCATTTGTTACGACTGACGAAATGTAATTTGCAGTGTAATTTGTTAAGGGGCATGTGCCCATTTCATTTGGTTATCTAAAGTGTATTGATATGAGAGCATCACACACCCATACTTTATAACTCACACAGACTATAGTGATTTAGTGTGTAATTCACCTCAAGGATTACAAGGTTTGGTGATGTTATCCCTTCCAGTTGCGGTTAGAAACGTTCAATGGCTTCAAAATAAGTTTAGAAAATTTCTAAAGTAATGGAGGTAGGCAGTTCAGAACTAAATAATAAATTGCCTTTAAATAGGATCTTTTGGTCGGTATTGAGGTATACATCATTAACTTTGCAAAATTGTTTGTGCAGTTACCACCTAGCATCTACACTGGATTCTAAGCAAATGCGTGTTTTGCAGCAGCTCACCATGTTAATAGCAATGCTATACGACCATAAACTCAGTTTAAACATGATCCTTTAGAGAAATTCTATTATAAAAATGTAAATCTTAAAAAATAATAGCACATTTTTTAAGAGCACCACCAATTTTTAAGAAAATTTTTACACAGTTGCGTGGTAATTGTCTAGTAAACTGTACCTGCGAACGGTAATACTCAATAGTGCACATTTGTCATAAAAGAAGCGATTTTGTAATTAGAATCAAGAACCCAGAATGTAATTTAACAACAGAGGTGGAAACGCTGAACTTCTGTCCGTCAGTTATCTCAAAGTTTTTGGAAAATTGGGGTGTTCTTAAAAAAGTGCTATTATTTAATACAAACAAACAACTGAATAAAAAAGTCCTGGCTCTACTGAGCATTTGGATTGCCATAGTTACCTCATCAATTTCTGCATCATCTTCCAAGGCTTTCAGCTGGTCCTCCCTCTTGTCAATCTCCGACTGGTATGCTATTGGATTCATGAGGGCATCGGCAAAGTCAGAGAAACCTTCAGGCACAAAGTCTTTGACTTTGACGTGCACGAACAACGACGGCAGCATAAGAGGCTGGTTAAACTCATTGCGAAGGCAGATGTGGCGATAACCTGCAGAAACAAAATATGAAAGAGCAAGGTAGAATAGGTTCATTTATATCCATCTTCATCAGCTGGTAGAGAAGAAGCATCACCATTGGCAAGTATGGAATCATCTATGTAAGAACACCAGTGCAAAGTCTGAAATGACTTTTACCCAGTGGCGTACCGCGGCAGTCAATCCAGAGGGGGCAAATTTCCAAGTCGTCCCGCCAGAGGGGGCAAAATTCGTAAATCGGCCCGGTGATTAAGTCTGAACTTGACTGAATGTGCGCGTAGCATGCAAAAATCGCTGAATTTACTTTAATTTTGCCCAAATTTAGGGTGACATTGGTCGAAATTTCCTGTAAAAGATGGATGAAATTGCATATTTTGGTCCATATCGTCCCGCTTTTTCAAGCCAGAGGGAGCAACTTGCCCCCTGCCCCCCGGTCGGTACGCCACTGCTTTTACCCCTTTCAACCCTGGTAGATTTTGAAAGTTAAAACACATAAGTCAGCAGTTTTGAAATGGTCTCCCATGGCATTTGGAAAACAACTGACCTAAGTCTAAGTAAAAATCATTTATTGTAAGGCTAAGGGGTTAGATCAATGCTCATTTTTTGTTACAGCTCCTGAAAGACAGCATCACTCTAAATATTATTATAACACTAAATTCAAAGTTGGTTATTAAAGGCACTATCAGTGATTTGCTATTTAAGAAAATCAAGGAAAATAATCATCAAAAACAGATTTTGTATGTCTGTAACAAGTATAGGTACCCTAATATATCCTGCAAATGATAAGACCTGAAGCAACCTAATAAGGACAAAATCAGAAATTTTAGTCATTACTGTCCGTACGGACACTTAGTACAACACGTAATTGAATGGAGATTCGTATCTTGGAGCACTGCCGTTTTCTTCCTTTTCTTTCAATTACTCAGTTGGAAAAGGTAACTTATGAGAATTCTACAGACTTATACTTCACTTTTAAGCTATTTTTTACTAATTTCCAATACTTTTGACTCTTTTGGATAAATCACTGATAGTGCCTTTAAGAACTAGCTTCGCACCATCAGTACTGCCATCTCCAACACATTGACACGTGTGATTATGGCTGTGATCTGGAGTTCTTCGATATGTCGCCCGCTGCTCAAAATCCAGTGCATCAACTTCACTTGAAGATTTTAACCGTACATTTCCCATGATGACATTAAGTACCTCCATTAAGTCCAAAATAAAGTCAAGGAACAATGCAGATGTAAAAGCAATACATTTCGAGCGTTAGTTTGTCTTCTCCAGCTTACGAGAAATCATTGCATAATAGAGTAACACCAAAGTAGTTTGTATTGCAAGCATTCAGTTAACAGACTGCAACAGTAATATGAGTAAGTATTGCATGTGACTTATACCACACAGATATATTAATCGCTTGATGTGCATTGAGAGTGAACTGAGCAGGCTTTTATTTTTTTTTTAGGTAGATTATTTTAAGACCTGAGACTTCAAAGGTAAGTAGTGAATATACATCAGGTCAAATAATTTTCAGCATAGTCCTAAAGTTGATTGTTCAAAGCTTTCAAGGGCATACACATTTAGGAGGGCAGGCAAAATAGACTGATTTTGCAAATTTTTGGCCAAAATCAATGCAGTTCAAGTCACCAAAGCACTTCAGACATGACACTGACATTGTTACAAAGTAGATCAATATATTTAATTCACATTGTTAAAAAAAACAAAACAAAAACCAAAAACAGATTTTATTTAAGAAAATATTTAAGTATTGCTGCTGCTAATATTCATATATCTAAGGTAACAAGACCAAAGCACAGATATATGGAGATATCCCTCCAATTTCATCTTCTGTTGCCCAACACCGAGCACGATTTGCCGGTCACTGTCATCGTGCGATTGATCCAGTAGTCTCAGACGTCACATGTTGGAAGTTACCGTGCCAAAACAGGGGTCGTCGCCCCTTTAACTACATTGATGTGATTGCTCGAGACATCCAGCAGGATCCATCTGACATCCCCAACTTAATGACAAACAGAGACATTTGGCGCTACATGGTGAACAGCATCTCGGCTGCGGCCGTTAGATAGATAGAGGTAACATTCAAACTTAGTACAGGAATAATAATATTGTGTTTTCACTGATATTGTTGAAAAAAAAACCCTATGAAATGATCAAAAAAAGCTTTTTGTAAAAAAATATTGCCAATGAAATGGGGGGGGGGGCATACAAATGGTCAGCTAAAACTTCCTTGCAATAGAATAAGAGAGATGAAAAAAAATCCATTTGTTTTACTCAAGACACAAAATCAGTGAAGTATTGATCTTTTTTTTTTTTTTTTCACTTACCTGGTCGTAATCCTATCACAGGTAAAACTTTGTGGCCAATAAGTTTGCCGCTGTCTTCATATACAGCTACCCTCAACATAGCAATCTGAGGCATGATAATCTGAAAAAAGCATGTCATATGAGCTTAATATAAACACTTGGTGGTTTTTATGAGGTCGGAAAGATGGATAGTGCAATTCTGCATAATGAAATATTGAACATTTCTTTGGAACCTTTTTGTGGTTGTGCCCATAGTGCAAACCACCAAAACAACCTTTTATTCTTTCCTGTAGTAAAAAGTAGAGGAAACTAGATATGACTGCATCCTTGCAAGGACCATGTCAGAAGGATTATTCCTGACAAATTTCAGCCCAATTGGAGCTTCTTTGTAGATTTTGACCTCTGACCTTGAACTTTGGGGTTTAAGACTATAGACCTCCCCTACCATTAACGTTACATCACTGTAGCAATAACAGGCTTTACCTGTCTTCTATACACTGAGATATAACCAATTTGATCTCATTTTAAGCATTTTTTTTGCAAAATTGACCATTTGACCCCCTTAATGACCTTTGACCCCCGATAGAAAAAACCTCATGTACATCAAGAATATGCATTGTTCCAGTGCAAATAAAAAAATTTACTATGCTTAGTTCTGGAGATAAAAAATCTTGAAGTTATTTAGCTTTTAACCGGAAATTATCTTTAAATGACCTTTGACCTCCGAAATAAAAATACCTTGCATACACTGAGTAACATTAATGCATATCTGAATGTTATGTTACTCTACTATGTTTAGTTTACATTTTGAGATAAGTTTTGAATATTTTTTAATATTTTTGGTTTTTGACTGGAAGTGACCCTTAAATGACCTTTGACCCCCTTGCTGACCACAACTTTGGTGAGGGATCTCAAGCTGCTTCATATGCATGTGTCACATGACAACACAAGGTTGCATTTAGCAGATATGATTTTTTAAAGATTTTTCCAATAAAGACTGGAAGTGCCCCTTTAATGACCCTTGACCCCCACACCTAGCACACCCTATATGCAGCGCCCCAAGCTGCTTCATATGGTTGAGTCACGTTATCGTGCAACACAATCTGTAGGAGAAGCATTTTTTGTGAAAATGAACTTTTGACCCTGTGACCCCTAAATGACCTCTGACCCAACTCAGGTCATGTGTGGGTACGTCCCCCAGAATGGGTATGCTTGTGTCCAATTTGTGTCATTATTATGTTTGCATGGATCCATGTGTGGGAAAATATTGGATCCAAAACATAAGGCCAAAAAAAAAATTGTTGTGTTGCCCTCCCCAGCTTAAAATCAGGAAGGTCGGTCGGTCTTTTTTTTTTTTAACTCATTTCTCCAGAAAGTGATTGCTATTCATGTAAAATCCAGCTAAACACAGCTGAAAACCACCTCACAACCTTTCAAAGCTGTAACACTCAACGCGTAGCTACCGTAGGATTCCATCGTGATCGTGTCCATGTCAAAAAAAATGTCAGGAAAATAATCGGTAAAAATCACATTTTTATTCCACTGTTTCATTTATTTCTTAAACGACTGGGAATGGAAACTATGTTGAAAGGCATTTTTGCGAACTTTAACCCCAGCATTCCCATCACGAAGGCTAGTGAAAGCCATACATTGCGATGTGTAATGTGTTTGTTTTGAACTGTGCCTATAGGTATGATGTTAATTTTAGCCATTGCTAGATTTCAGGCACATCGAAAGCATTTGCACCGAATTTCAATCAAACCATCCAGTCGTTTTCAAGGATCAAATAAACCTATAAAGTTAATGACACAAAGTACTATTTAATATGACGACTGTAGATTGCCATATGATAGATATTCGGACAAAATCGGACGCAAAATTAATCGAAGAAGATCGGGTAGAGAAGGCAAACGGTAGAGTAAGGAAGATTCTTCACATGCGTCGCAAGCAGAATTTCCAATCCTGCTGTAAGCATCTGGTAGCAAGTGATTGCGGTAAAATATGGTTATTCACCTTTCGGTTTCCTGAAAATGTTAAATTCGTTAAGATTTTTGTCACAGGCCATCTAACTTAATAGTTTAGTGGTAGCGAAAATGCTGCATGTCTGTTAAATTCGGAAACCCTCACTGACAGGTAGGACTAAGATTGCTCTGTAGACGGAAAGTTCCCCCCGATTTTCTGCGTTTTTAAAACATGGCCACTCACATCCCTGGCCCATGCCCGTGGTTGAGGTAAAATATGGTTATTCACCTTTCGGTTTCCTGAAAATGTTAAATTCGTTAAGATTTTTGTCACAGGCCATCTAACTTAATAGTTTAGTGGTAGCGAAAATGCTGCATGTCTGTTAAATTCGGAAACCCTCACTGACAGGTAGGACTAAGATTGTTCTGTAGACGGAAAGTTCCCCCCGATTTTCTGCGTTTTTAAAACATGGCCACTCACATCCCTGGCCCATGCAAGGAGTTAAATCCGAGCTACTCTTTGTGATTTTCCGTTTTTGTTTGGCTTTGTTACACATTTATCAACTGGAAAACAGGTAAAATAGACAAACTCAAGACTAAAAAAAAAAAAAAAAATTGGGGGGGGGGGATTTTGGGTCGGTCGCGGAGGGCAACACAACAATTTTTTTTGGGCCTAATGATAAAGTTGGATAATTTTTATCCAATATTTATTGGTCTAGTTATGAGTTTTAAAATATTGGGCGAGACGTAGTTGTAAACAAATCAGAATTTTGAGGTTCAACCAACTTGTCAATCACTCTCTGTAACTGTGTATGTCCTTATAAATATTAATAAACAATAACGTCACATATTTCAACCATTTACA
The DNA here is from genome assembly GCA_023653785.1 of Ophioderma brevispina. Taxonomy (NCBI): domain Eukaryota; kingdom Metazoa; phylum Echinodermata; class Ophiuroidea; order Amphilepidida; family Ophiodermatidae; genus Ophioderma; species Ophioderma brevispina. Next base: position 42,367 of record JAMKCH010012583.1, read on the forward strand.
TCACGCTTTCTATCGACTTTTCATTGCTATTTCTTTAAGTCTCCTGAGTTACCGTACCAAAACAGGGGTCATCGCCCCTTTAACTACATTGATGTAATTGCTCTAGACATCCAGCATGATCCATCTGATATACTCAACTTAATGACAAACAGGGACATTTGGCGCTACATGGTGAACAGCATCTCGGCTGCAGCCGTTAGATAGATAGAGTCTCCTGATTGGCTACAAAGGAAGGCTATCTCATGTAATAAGCCAATTAGACAGATTGTCACAGCTGTTTGAGACCATGCAAATTGTCTTTTATATTTAGAGCAATTTTAAGCAATTGCGACAATTTTGACAACTGATATAAGTAGGGACATGTAAGAGCTATTACCTCCAAAAAAATCAGAAAATCCATTGCGGGAATCTTGCCATATAGGTCTACAAAGGTCATAATTTGTATGTTATAGCGCCCTCTATATGCCTATTTCCCATAGAAAGACGTGTAAAACTAGATTTTTATGAAAAATCATATTTGCCCGCAATGAAATTTCATCAAATTTACACAGGACGTAGTTAGTGGCATAAATACTCCAAATTAGTTGTCAAAAGTGTGTCGCCATTGATAATAAATAATAATAATCAAGGTTTATTTTAATCTCAAATCGTGGCCTGTAGGCCAAATTGCTAGAGACTTTACAACTTAATAATTACTAGACAGAAACAATACAACTTGGAGGCAGCAGCTTAAACAGCGCCATATTGCAACATTCAAACACACTACACGAAACACACAGGTAGTGCAAGCTTTCATGGTTCATTTGCCCATTTCAAATGAACCATGGAGAAAGTGGCATTCAGGTTTTAATCAATATCTGTTATACAAATCAAATCCCAAATGGAGTTCCCGAATTAAATCCAGCAAGTGGTCCCACTGAGATTCGATCCGAGGACCCTTTGCTCCAGAGGTAAGCTTGCTAACCGCTAGACCACGCCACTTACTCCTGATATGTTTTGTTTGATTTTTGTTTTGTTATAATAAATGAGACTTTCAAACGCTGGTTTTTTGTTGTATCATTGGTGGTAGTGCCCAGGGGGTTATAACTCCAAGATCCATTCATATTAATGATTTCCTGACAGATAATATGTTCCATCACACTAGAACCAGTTTGGGATGGGGTAAACAGTTGATTTCTCACATTCAGAGAATGAAGTTAAATCCTGCTGCCATGGGGAACCTGAGGAATAAGGAAATGAATGTGTCCAAAACCAGGATATACCCGAGAAAATTGGGTATTTTTTAGTTTGGACATTGAAAAGTCATCAACATACTACAGCCATTACAAAAATCAAAACACACACATCACATGTTCTCTATTTTTATTGCACATAGACCAACCAATTTGTAGTCTCAGCATAAAATGTATGTTTAGGGGTGGACAAGAAATCTTCAGTGGTGTGCACTTTGTATTAATAGAGAGGTACTGGGGCAGAACGGTACCCCTACTTAAGTCCGAAGAGATTATTCAGTGGATTATCATCGTACACTTTGGTACTTGATGTGGGGTGAATGAAGGTTCTTTGCTGATTAGAAAACATGGAGCCAGTGTGAAAGTAATTATAGTCCACTGGGAGCCACAGTCCAGGCTCCATAGACAACAACGGAATAATATGTAATGCTTTGTGAAGAGTCAACTGAATCGAGCGCCCTATTCTTTACCGTTTGTAGCTGGACTATGAGTACGGCAGACTATAATTACTTCTACAAACCAAACCGGTTGTCCCTTCCCACAATGAAAATCAAATAACAAAACAAAGTAATTTGAACCTCTTTTGAAGTAAATAACAAACAAACACAAGGTCCAAAGCCAAAAAAGCAAGAAATATATCTAATAACATTGTTCTCATGAAGTTAAGTTTGAAATAACACTTAACCTTTGTTTGTCAAATTTTTAGAGATAAGGTATAATTTGTGGGAAACGGTACTCTCTTTAAGACGAATTGAACCCAAGGCGATACCGATTCCGCAAAAATAATGGTGTCGTCCCCCGGGGGTTGTTTTTCAATTCGTCATAAAGAGAGTACCGGTTCAAAATTATACCTTTATTCTCATTCTTCAACAGCTTTAAATCATTTAAGGTCCTCTTTAAATTAACTAACCCAATCACAATGCTTTAGCTTTAATTACTTTACGGCTTAAATTCAACAGGAATTACCTGCCGCCACCAGCCCCCGTCCCCCACCCAGTGACAACAATCGAACCCCCCTTTGAACGCAATGATCATACACAATGAGACGCAATGTTGGCAGGCGCGCGCGAACCTAGCAAAACGAGGTATGACGCGAGCGCTTCAACCTAAAAATAACATCAATACGCAGCCCGTACTACCTGGGTTCAATTAAACGAATTGAACCCGGGCATCAGCCAATGAAATTGCTTACATTTTCACAGCTGTTTAAGAATAGATAAGAAAGGAAATAACGTTGTTGAGCACTCTGCAAATTGGTTAAGACGGAAATTATGTCTTCAGACTTAAATTCGGACTTTGGTAGGAATGCGGGTAGAACATCTGACAGCAGTGAAAAACCCTAATAAAATACATTGGATGTGTACCATGCTGCGATTAGTTCAGCATTGTTGCAGAAAACTGCTCAGGAGATTAGAGACAAAGAAATATAATGATATAAATGGTGTGTCTAGTTTCAATAAGCAATGCTGCCCTAGGGACAGCGGGGATAAATGCAGAAAAACCAGGGAAGTTCAAAGAAGTGTGAAATTAATTGACACACACTATTCAGCCACAGCACACAGAATGGCTTCTCTGGATCGCCATGGAAACCACCACCTTCTAATAAATATATTTCCAGTTTCCTTGTTATTATCAAATTCAACTTTTTTTTGTAACCTACCTAACAATTACTGTCAAATCCATCCCCGACTTCAGTGCCTAAAATAGATGAGCTTTTGTATACCAATCCACGTATTGTGTTTCTTGCAGGAAAGCACGGCTATTTTGAGGTGGGAGTTATCAGATGATATATTGCAATGGCTAAGGGATTTAATCAAATATTTTCAACTATTTTAGCTTGTGAATAAAAATTTTGGAAAAGTGAAGAATATTTCTAACGACAATCTTGGACAACTTAGGTAGTTGACACTCCTTGTAAAAATTTGGTTTTACAATTGCACAATTTTACCATTTTTGAAGGTATGACATTTGATTTTTGTTTGATCAAGCTTGAAGCTTTTGTTAATTTCATAAATCCTCCCCTTCTTCACCAATCAATGTTTAGTATTTTCAGGTACACTGCAGAGGGTGTTTTGAATCAATTCCATAATACATCTCAATGTGCCTATACTGCACTGTACTAAACTGCACTGTACTTCCGGTTTACACTTGTCACCCTCCATAATAATTAATTCACATATAATGCCACTTTTTGAAGGGGTCAAGCCTGAATTTGATGTGAAATTCCTGTAACAAATTATTGAAGACTGAATTTGAAGTGAACAAAAGCAAATAGCCTCACCTCACAAAAAATCAGTAAAATAACAATTTTATTAACATGTTATCATTATGATTAAAATGTTACAGCGTCAAATTTGACAATATTTTATTTTTAGATCATTTTTTTGATATACCAAATATCTTAATCAATGTCTTATTAGTGGATTCCCTTAATTTTGCAGTGATCTGAACTATGGATTTTTTTTTAAATTGGAAAATAAGAACAGTATACCAGGGGCTTTGGCTCGTGTATTGGGTGGTTGTTGCTAGTGTACGTAGTACAGCGTACAGCAACCAATGCAAGCGAGCATAGTGTAAATATTATCAAACAGCAGTTTTTTTAATTATCATTATTTACGATACAGCTACAATAGCCAAATAGCTAGTAATTTTTTGAATGTGAGCTACGGTTTGAGTCAGGGTCTAAAAACAATTCGATATCCCATAATGCAATGGGCGAATTTTCATCATTCTCATGTACGGCGGTGCAGAAATGATATATACGGTACCGGCACGGTATGCGTGCTAGCGTGGTGCTAGGGAATCACCGTTCATTTCCTTAGTTTTTCGTGGTATGTGAGTTGTGATGAACTCAGAGTACTGCTCTGTATGCGTTGTGCACTGGATCTGAACGCACGATACACTCAATTGCGTATTAGGACGGTAGTTGTTTCGTCCTTTTTGGTTGGCGAATGCCTTCCATTTGGAATTGAATGTGGACTTGCAGATTCAAGTACTGCTTAATCTAAAAACATTTGCTTATTTTGTACACCTTATGTGGACATTTAATGAAATAATATTTTTATATAGAAAAGAAGTGTCTTTTTGTCTTTTATTGTTGTTTTCATGTAAAAATGTTGATCTTTCACATTATGGTTGACTCCCTAAGTGAATTGCGATTCACGACACTTTTGCTGGGGGTGGCAGTCCTCGCTTTTGCTCATGATGCCATAAATTTTTATGTCACAACTAATAATGGGCCATCTATACTCCATTTATCTCCTCTAGTCAGTGACGTCAACGCGTTCAGACAGTTGGTTTTGCGTCATATAGTTTTTGCCACCGCCTTTATACGCGCGCGTGCGTAGGTCGGCACTTAGAATCAACGCTCGCGATTTCATCTGTGCCTAATGCATTATACACTGCGTCCACTGACTCAAGGAATGAAAGCACTATACAGCAATTTATGGTATTCACAGGAACGGTCTATACTAGTGGGTGTGGCCTGATGTTTCTAATCCTAGTACGATCTCATCAAATGCGCACTGGGCATCTAATTGTATATCACCAAAAAACAATCAAACCCCACCTTTCACTGATTGAGATTTTTTTTGATGTGACAAGTATTTGATGTGTAGACTCCCAGTCGCATATAACCTGATTTAAATTACCAGAAATAATATACCGGTGAAATATAGAGCTATATATTAAACCGTTGGTCTGTCTATCTGTCAGTGTGCTGTCCTGTCTGAACGTGCCTATTTTCTCAGAGACCGAGGGTCGCACTTCCTGAAACTTGGTGGGTGGGTGCCCCTGACCCGAACGAAGACTGTGGTTTGTTTTGGTGAGTGGATCGAAGGTCATCGGGGGGCATTCAGGTCAAACGAGGTCAAATGGGGGTAAATGATGGTGTATGGACTGAAATTTGGTGGGGTCCCCAATTTGTTGATGCCAGGTTCATTCAAGACCGTGATCGTGAAGGCCGGGGACCGCCTAGTATAGTCCTAGTATTAAACAGATTTATCATAAAAGGAAAAAAGAATGCAAAAATACCCAAAATCTTAACATTCAATGGGGCTATAATGTAAATGTGCATTTTAAAAGTTTTCACATTAGGTTATCGGTCGCGTGCGACAGTATATTACTTTACCGTGCCATTTTGGGGCCGTTTTTTGTTCGCGGATGTCCGTAAATGTCGGACGATTTGGCAGGTTGAAAATGGTAGTGCCAAAATTACTGTCGTGCTGGTGTTTTGTCCCTAGAAATTGTCGGTTGTTGTAATTCTTGAGCCGCTAAAGTTTTTTTTGGGTATAAAAAACTGTTTTGTTTTTTGTCAAATTTTGTTGCTTTTATTTAAATGGAAAAGTTGGTTTGTTTTAACTGGATTTTGAAGTAGTATTGTCACGATGATCAGCCCATCAACTGCTTTAAAGAAGTATCTGAAAATTGCGCTTTCTAGAGTGCGGATTTGGTTTAAAATCGCGTATACGTTGTTAGTGCACCCCCCCTGAAAATAAATGTTGATGCCAAAAAAAGGGAATTAGTGATGGTTGTTTCCCCTCAGGTCTGATTTTGAACGTGGGTGTTGGGTAAGTTTCCCTTGTAGTAATAGTGGGCAGTCAAAGAGTTGCTCGGACTAGACACGTAATTGGTAGCTATTGGTTGTGGTCGTGTCCCCGCTATGACGTGTAAGCTAAAATAGTGGGGGGGTACCTGGAAGAGACCCCAATTTTGACGAAAATTAACAAATTTGCCTAGATCTCATGTTTGCAGTGCCCGAAAGGAAGAATCTCGAAGGACGAGAATATATTTTGTGTGTCATTTTCGCAATGATCATTATAGTGACATATTGTTGATGATAAATACTGTATCTGGCAATACCTCTTTTCTGAAGATCGGCCGTAGTAATTTTCCCCCAATGATTATCATTAGGCCATTTCGTGTTTTTTAGCTGAAATATTTTTGTAGATGATTAAATACTGGATCTCGCACTTACTGCTTCCTGAAGCTCGCAAAGTAGTATAGCATGGAGTTATTTAGTAAACTATATAACTCCAGGTAATTAGTAATACCCCGGAGTGTAGTAATAAGTGGTTGCATTGAAAATACCCAGAATGCGTTGCGGAAACCTAGCGAAAAGTTTACACACTTAGTGGCCCCTGAAATGTTTGGCCAGCTCATTGGTTTGGACTTAACTCGATTGGCTCTGCAGAAATGTCAATTGATTACTTAAGATATGTTCGTTACGATAGGACCAGTTGTCTGGGTTCGACTCCCAATTTACGGCTGATTTTTTTTTTTGGGGGGGTGTTATTTCTTTAATTGTATTTTAAGAAATTGTTAATGTTGGGTTTTTGTAACAGAGATGTTTTTTCGCACATGACAATCACGGAAGTATACATATTAGGCCTAAAGAATACAAAAGAAATAACACAAATAAAAATTAATAAAAGAACAAACATGGAAGGAAATAAGAAAAAAAATCAGTACAAATTAGAAATAAAAAATAAAACGAAAAAGAATTAATAAACAGATGAGAAAATAATAAACAAATAATTTTAAAAAATTAAAAATCCGTGTATGTACACTGTATTATGACTATTCATTAAAAGAAAATGATTAACATGAATAAAAAAAAGAAATAATAACCAATAAAGATATTTATATAGCGCCTGTCTCATGAAAGGAATAGAAATTACAAATGAATAAATAAATGGAACCAAATAAATTTTAAAAATCAGTAAAAAATAAATGATAAAGACAACGACAAAAATAATAAAAAAATAAAAGCCTTAAAAAATGGTAAGAAAAAAAAATAACAGGGAGGAGGGCTAATAAAAAAGTATTTTAAAAATTATAAATTTAATTTTTGGTTTAAAAATCTTTTTTATAAATATAAATAGTTTAAATGAAAAAAACTTAAAATTAATTAACACTAAAACAAAATAAAGATAAACGAAAATAAGTAAAATTAAAACAAGCAATAAACACAAAACAATGAAAACCAAAAATGTTGAAATAAATACATATACATTATAACCTAAGAAAATTCGAAAATGAAAAAATATAATAGAAATAAAAATCAACACTAAATTATTAATAAAGTAAATCGTTACAATAAAAAATTGAAATAAAACAAATTAAAGATGACTAAATAGGTAAATAAAAACTAAATAAGAAATAGAAATGAACACATCTACAATACCTAATTAAAAACAAAATAAAACACTATGAATAAAATATATAATTATAAATTAAAAATCAAAAATAAACAAAGAATATAATATAATAAACAAAAACGCAAAGGAAGGAATTTTCGCGAATGAAATTGCATTATTGTAAACCTGAGGCGTCAATTACAAGCAATGTCAGAAAACGTACAGCCTTCAATCTGGACATCCATTCCGTGGCACTTTACAAAATTGCTATGTGTGTAAATATCAGACCAAAAGCAAACTAGGGGCTACCACCAAACGCTTCAACAGCACCACGTACATGTAGAATCTCTACCAGCACAGGTTTTTTTCTAAAGTGTCATATGCATCTGAAACACCACTACCAGCTTTACTGGGTTCAGCTTAGTCATGGAGATTTTCCGGTACGGGTCGCCTGAAGCCATTCACACTAGCTAGATAGCCACACGAACCTTCTTTTTACTGCAACAGTCTTTTCTCTTGCACACTTTGTTGATCTTTGTTCCTTTGACCAAGCAACTTTTTCACCTGGTTACAAACAATCTCTTCTACGAGTGATTGTAATGATTGGAAAATAGATAAAGATAGATGCTCCACACTTATTCAGTCAACAGTCAACCTAAAAAACTTGCAAGTCGCCTGAATATGCAACCACGGAATTACAATTCATATGTGACATCAATATTCAAAAACAATCTAAACAACTTGCAAGAAACACGTATTCTGCTTCAATTTCAACATACAAATTCCAGACAACCGCGGTTAACAAATAGCTCAGAGCGACCGATAAGGTTATGAACAGAAGCATCACAACCACCGCCAACATGAAACCCACTTGGCAACAAACAGTTTTACCAGCCCTCCCCCCCCCAACCAGTCCCCAACAAACCAGCAAAACCTGAAACCAGAAGCCGAGAACCGCGAAATGCTAGTTGAATAATGCTTTTGAATAACAGGCAAAATTAACAATTCAAGGAATGAGCATGAGGGTTTTATTTGACCCTACTTGCTGGTCGGCATTTAGATGGATTTAAAACGAAAGGAAATACTCTGATAATATCAACATGCTAAATGGATCAAAGTAAAAATACCAGAATGACAAGCAAATTATACATGTTGGTGTTGCTGTGGATGACCAAATAGCATAAAGAATCTCCTTCCTCAACCACTCAAATCATGGAGATTAGAAAAATTGCTTTTATTAAAATTGCATGGACCGTTGGAAATCATTGTAAACACGTAAAGTTAAAGAGTGTATTCAGACAAGCCATGGATTTCTAGCAAAACAAGGATCTTATTCGTTGACGCCAGGAAGTTTGTAATTACTCAAACCCAACATTGTTGGTGGTTTTAGAAATAAAGTGCCAGTATAAATATTGTTGTGATAAACATGAAATTATAAAAAAAAGGATTCAAAAGTGTTAAAGTATTAAACACTCAAACCCTGCTGAGTGGTATAGACACATTAAAATCAAGACACACTGAAAATAAATATAACACATTAATAAACAAGCATAAAACCAGGACTTGCAGAGTTTCAAAAGGAGGTTAATCGCTATCTTAGTGCCAATCCGTCAGCGGTACTAATTAGATGAACTGCTGTTAGTGGACAGATTAGCCTTGACATAAAAAAAACAAAAAAACAACAACAGTGGTGTAGATCCAAAACGATGCTATTGAAGTAGTTAACAGTTATTAATAATCACGGGAGTAAATTGGAATTTAAAGATATCCGTCCATTGGATATTTCAAACCTACCGGCGTATCTTCTGCTCTTTCATCATTGCCTGAAATTTACCCATGGGATGTTTACTTAAGAATTTGTTAAGATGGTAGAAGAAGCCAGGTGGTAAGGGACGTATACCAGCTCAAAACTCATTCGCAAATTCACGTATGAGCTTTTTGTTGAAACCACTTTGTCATATTTGAATGCCTCGTTTAGGAAGGGGATCGGTTTCCAGGTCAGTGGAAGGTGCTATATTCTGTGCCTATACAAACCAACCCCACAACAAGGGATAAACTTAGACCAGTTATCCCTTAATGGACCCCATTTTGCCAAAAGTTGCGAATTCTTTTTACAGAATGATTGATGGATGACTGAAGGACAAATGACTATTGCAATTTGGTACACGGGATAAGGGCGATCTACTGACACTATTTGGTTTTAAACTCTTAACAATATCACTAAAACACGCTCCGATCAACCCAAGGTCTTTGAAATTATTATAACTGACTTCAGTAAGCTTTTGATCGTGTTGACCATAATGTTTGCAATAACCTAAAATGTTGGAGACATGGGTGCCCAACATGGGTCGCACGCCCTTTCTTAATCCCCCGTGGGTGTGTGATTTCTGTCCAATAGACTACAATGAGTTTGGTATCAAAAGCTTTCAGCATAGAGGGAATGTAATTGAAAAGTTTGCTTTTCCTTTACAGTCCTGATCTAAAACCGCCCCCCCATTGGCGAGTTTTATAACGAAATCCGATGAGGCGGGTAGATAGTAACATTGGTAGAACTAAAAGAAGATCTACTACAGGGCGCCGCTCTCGGGGAGCTAATGACGGACATCAGCACATGGACCGTTCGGAAGGACATCACATCAATCATCTTTGCTCCATAAATCTTCACACAGCAGTATTGCTGTGAATGTGAGGTGATGAATACGGCACATCGTTAGCGAGGACAAAACCGGATTAAAAATTTGGTTTACTACTACTACTACAAAGACGAGCAATCCCACTGGGGATTTTGCATAGACGGTTACAGGGGAAAGTAATCGATGAGAAACTGGCCTCACTCATGATAAAAAATGCACGAAGAGGCAAGCCCCCCCCCCAATGATCCCAATAGTTAGTGGGAAACATCAAATGTCATTGTGAGTAAATACAAACCCTTCATGTATTCCAGCGCCATATATTTTGCTTACTTTTATTCTAAGTTATTATGCTGGATTCATTAGAGGTCACTCGAACGAGCACCTGGCTGTGGGCTGATGAGGGATAGTGATGTAGTCTGCACCAGCGGGAAAAAGTGGGTTATTTGGTAATCTCATTCCCGGGAAACTTAGACTACTCGCGGGAAATCCCAGCTCATTCACTACAAACTTGACATGTGAATTAACCAATTTATAAGCTTTATACAATATACAAACACACATTGTAAATTCTAATTGGCATCCTACTGGGCTATTCCCATGTCAACACTCGAGATGTGCACGGCAGCAATGTCAGGATTTTTTTTTTTTGGTGCGATGATTGATATTGATGAGAAATGAAAATCCTGAAATTTTTGAGCTTCATACCGCTTTCGTTTCCGCAGGAGCATTCAGAAATTTAGGGGGTCACATCAAAAAATGCTGTGCGAGCAAAAGACAATTTGAGAGGGGCATAAACTTGTAATGGAAACCTCCTAACTTTGAAAATCACTATCTGGGGAATTTTGTGGTGTGTAGAGTTAGAATTCAAATCTGGCATCAAAAATGTGCTAGCTCTTTACTTTTAAGTTTATTTGGGTGTAGTGTAAAATGCAAAATTCTTCATCTGGACCAGTTGGGGGGCAGAACTACCGTAAGCTAGCAATATTTTTAAAGTCGATTTTCTTTTTAATCCTAAGTAACATGCAGGACTTTCTACTAGTACAATAATAAGACATTAGTAAATAAAAGGGAGTTACAGCCTATTGAAAAAATCCTAATTTGGCATTTTGAATATATAGCCCCCTGAAAATCAATGCTGACATTACAACATCACCCCTCTACTTCAGATTTTGTGAAGATGACCTCCATCAAGCACTATTCTTGAAAGAATCAGGCTGGTTTTTTGTTTTGATTGTCTTCATTGTTTAAGCACAAGCACACTTGCTGAACCCATAGAATGATATGGTGATATACACTGGGTGCATGTACAATGACCCCTGGGTCACGTATCCTTTGTGTAGGTATTTTAAGTGTGTTTTTTGTTGTGAAAAATAAAGACAACCAAGCTAGTTTCTTCAAGGAACGTGTTTTGTTAATGAGATTACTTCAACATATTGAAGTAGCGGGTAGAGGGGTGGTGGTGAATGTCAACATTGGTTTTCAGGGGGGTCAAAAGTGTCAAAAAGTAAAATTGCCATTTTCAAGGAAGCTGTTACAATAACTTATACTTTTCTAATGTGTTTATAATTGTATTGGGTTAAAGTTCTACTATGTAAACTCTGATTGCAAAGATGGACAATAAAAAGTTTCGGAATTTGGAGTTATGACCCCCCCAGCACTGGGCCTCCGAAGGGACAAGGCGCAATATTTAGGCCTCATTACTCTAAAAGTAAACACGCTTATGAACTGCCTGATGCCAGATTTGAATTCTACGCACCAAATTATTACCCATAGATAGTGAGTTTCAAAGTTGTGGAGGGACTGCCATTACTAATCGGTGACCTTCTCACATAGTCTTTACATTGGGTGCATTTTTGATTTGTGACACCCCCTAAATTGCCAATTGCTCTAGCGGGAAAAACGAAATGGACTCTATGACGCTCAAAAATTTCGATTTCATATTCTCATCAATGTCTCCACACACTTAAGTGAAAAAAATCCACGGCGTGCTGCGGTGCACATTTCGAATGTTGACATGGAATGGGCCACTTGTATTATCCTTTGTTACGGTTCCGACGCAGTGATAAGCATGAAAAGCGGTGAGGGTAGGGAGGTATAATTATGTGTTGACGCTATCGTTCAGTGAGTTGGAAAAACGATTTCCATTAGGCGGCTTTCGTACATACATTGTACAGTGCCACTACCATATGACAGTACCACTACCACATAAGGCACACAGGGATCGATAAGCGCAGGTTTTTCCTTTCGTCCCACAATGCCAGCGGCTCCAAATCCCGACTTCTGTATAGCCAGCCACAGAAGAAATCATTCTACACGGGTATCAGCGCGCTCCTTATTCACTTCAGATCATGCAACACGTGGTTCTAATTTCGATGCAACGAGTGTTCCAGTGCTTGGTATTTATAAATGATAAGGGTCAAGGGTCGGGTTAATAGTACACACACGTGCATGGTTAAGGTAACTGGCGAACTGCTGACAGTGTGTTTGGATTTAGAAATGAATAAGTTTCCTATTGGTTATGGATTACTTTATAAAGGATGTTCATGAGGGTAATGGTTAAATGGCAAGTTAGTATAACTAATTTCTCGTGAGCCAATTTTACTGGAATTCTGGAAATAAAAACTACAGTACTGTTTGTGGATTAACCAGAAAATGTTAAGTTCTGAGATGCTCAAAAAGTGTAAAAATGTTGCACCAAATAATGCAGCTACTCTGTGATTTTGCAAAAAAAATTCCAACTTATGAGGGGGCACATCCCCCCCTCAGACACCCCCCAACCCCCCCCCTCCCTCTGCGCGTGTGTTTTGCAGCCATTTGATTCCCGGGAAACTTTGCATTTTTACACCCCTTGGTGTCTGCTAACCATATTGGGTAGGGCCTCCCTTTTCTGTTGGTACATTATGATCCATTGGTATATCTCGATTGAAAAGATGTTTATCTTACCCCTTTACCTGGAACCATGCTAGGCAATTTCATGGGCCGTCCACAACAAGGATTTTATCAGTAAAGAGGCCTGTGATTAAGGGTTTACTGTATTATTTTATTAAAATGCTCACTTCGTGCGAGATTGACACGGATACATGGTGCCAATGGTTAAGATGTTATAAAGCAGCTCACTAAATGCCTTAGTTAGCGAGCAAAGTTGAATAACTAACAGCTTTCAATTCCATTCACTCTATGTATTGAAACATTGGTAGGTTTCAACCCGGCCACTTGGAATAGAGGGTGCCATCGATAAGTCATTTAAATCAGTGACCATGGCAATGGCAAGCCAAGCCTATTAAAGGTGAGCCCAAAACCTCAAAATGAATCATAAACACAAAACAGCATACAAACTGCATGTAAATGTTCACCCACCCTCTATGGAGATGGGCAATAGAGTGTGCTCTAACATTTAAAGTGAGTAGACCAGGAAAATGGCAGCAAGCCTTATTAAAGGTGTGTGCAACAAGAGATTTTGGAATACTTATATATTCTCTCATATGTAGTGATTTCATATAGATAAGAGCCCAATTTTTTGTATATATTCTTGTATGGCTACAGGAATGCCTGAAAGTGTGAAAACGAAAGGCGATTGGCTGAATTTAGTATTGTTCCTATAGTAAATTAGAAAATTTCACAATTTTTGTACAAAGAAATAATCTCAGCTTAACCCTTCTACATTGAGGATATTTTGATAGAAACCTTACATTTAGTGCAAAAATCAGATTTTTCCAATTTTAAGGACACGTGTTATGTGAAATCTTCTCATTGCACCTTTAAAAAGTGCAAAACCTCAAAATTAATCATAACAGAAACAGCATACAAAATGTATGTAAACGTTTAGCCAGACCTCATGAGACTGGGCAATAGAGGGTGCTATAAAAAGTTAATTTCAGTGTGGTCAGGACATGGCAGCCAAGCCTTATAAAAGTGGGACAGGAAAAGCCATTTTCCCAGGTTAGACAAGTTAACAAAGTTCTGCCATTGCACTACTGGAACATTAATAGCAACATCATATAATGTACAGGCATGTGGGCTGTTTAAATTCCTTTGGAGATCATGATGATTTTCCAGGAGAAGCTTTTGATTTTTTTATTTACGCTTTAATCTTTACCGGAAGAAATTGTTATACTGTTTTACTAGGTTTATTAAGAGTTGTTTGAAAGCCATTTAGTTTACGACTTTTATTAATAGTGCTGTTTATTTTATACTGTGCAATGTTGCTCAGCAGAGTAGATTAGACGATGTCCGATGGAGCAATTCCTGCCTAGTTGGTTTTTCCGTTGGTATTGGACGAAGGCATCCTGTAAAGCCGACAGGACCCGGCATTTAATGCTGAATCAGCTGCCTCCCCAGTGGTGTTATGGGTTGACTTTCCCCATACAGGGGAAGCATACTCTTGACATGAGTTAAAAACCGGGAAAGTGCCGTCCATCTTAGGGTATGTGGGGGTGAGCACCCCATCTTGGGCCAGTGAGTTTGTTCAAGATGTTATTGCATTAAATTACTTTACTCTTCGCCTTTTCGAATGGTGGTCTAATAAGAGAGAATGCGGTCAAAGGTAACATACCCAGGTTATATGACGGGATTCACAGTAATCCAGTGGTGTTCCAGACCAGGTTAACTCTAAGCTGACGTTGGCTTCACGGTTGCAGAGATGGAAAGCCACACACCTGTGTCTTGGAGGATTTGCACGTAGGGGTTTCGTATTAAATTAAGGAGTGGTTCCTCAAAGCTTTGGAGAGTCTCTCTTCAAAAACTTAAAACAAAACTATGAGTGATCGATGGTGTTTACTCTTTCTTGATAGTTATTATTCAGGTTCATGGTTACCCAAAGGGGTACAAAGTAAAGGAGGATACTGAAACAGGGAGCGTAAGATACAAGTTTATAGATCTCGCCGTCACAACGTTGCATCACCAATGCCTTTTCTGAAATAGCCATCTGCATACGCGTGGGAAGAGATGCTGTGTGTAACACGTATCTAGGTATTCCTTACATGTTGTCATGATTCTGTTTGGCGCGAAAGCGGTCTAGTTTGATGCAGATATAAAAGGAATTAGGGACAGAGTAGAACAACCTATGGTAAGCTTTTACATTGAGTTGAGAATCTTTCTTTGGTAATTTCAGTTTGATATGATGGTAAATATAACTTGTATATGAAAATATAGAGCAAAAACAGCAATTTCTAACCCTTTAAAAGTCTGTGTACCTCCACAATACTTAAAACCTCATAAGGTTGTAAATTTAGCGGGGGGGGGGGGGGGGGTTCTTAGATACCAAACGCCTATACGGAAGACGTGCGAGGTTGCGGTCGCAAAATCAGCGTCAGTGTATAACTATGACCCCTTGTTGTTCACCCAATAATGGTATAGGTTGGTGTTGATTGATGTTGTTGGATAGATTTTGGGTACGCATCGCGATGTGATATATAGTCCGTGAGCGTAGTCAGTTCTACGCAGAATTCGACATCGAATTGATTTGCAAACTTTTTTAGTCGTAATTTGGTTGTTTACCCTGCCAGCTGCACTGGCAGAAGCAAAGACACGCCGGGTATTTGCCCGGGGTATTGGATTTGGCGGTTCTGGCTGTAAGAAAGAATTATGGCAGACATGAAACTATTGGTATAAAATATGGCCCGAAATTGGTCATAATTGCAAGAAAGAGAGGTATAAGGTTGGGTCCACTTCTTGAGTCGGTATACATTTATGGGTCATATAGTTGCAAAGGAAGGAGGTATAAGTTTGGGTCCCACGTCTTGAGTCCTGGAGGCAGGTCCCTACCAAACAAAAATCGAAGACCCCCCCAGGTAATTTAGGTACAGTGCTTCTTTTTTTTTGATTCTCTTTCCATTGATACCCAATTTGTTGGGGTTAAAAAAAATGCATTCAAGTGCCAGTGCCATATACAACATAAGTTCTAAGATGGGCTTATACCCCACCAGCAAGGTGCGTAGCTACGCCAGTACTTTTGAGGGGGGGAAAGTTCCAGTAGGGGCAACAAATGTCCCCATCACAGGCGAAAATGTCCCTGGCCGCAGGGCAAAAGGGCAAAAAAATGCGCATGATTTACCATGAATATTCGTCTTTTCATTCCACGATTTGACCTTAAATCAATTTTCAGAAGGGGCACTTGCCCACTGCGGCTACCACACTGGCTATGCCACTGATTTCAGCCCATTATGCCAAAGCGCAGTAGCAGATTATGGAATTTAACATATTAACCCTAAGCACAACTAAATCTCACCAAAACTCGCTGTGTTAATGAGAAAAATGCACTAAAGTCCCAAAGTAGCGGATGACGTGCATCAAACCAAGGACTCGGGCACGGAAATCGCTGGCGGGCCAGGGACACCGGCGGAGCGTGCTATCCCGGGGCATGGGGCTGGGGCCCGAAGGGCCCTGGGGTTCGAATCCCACCCCGAATTTGCCCTTCCCCTGACCACTTCCCTTCAGTTCCTCCCGGGGGGAGATAGGCTTAGAACCGACGTCAGGTTTTAGGTTAATGGATTATCCATCTATTCAATATGAAAAGCAATCAAAAATCTGTTTTGCATTTAAGTATAAAAAGATCCATATGATAGAATGGCTTCACCCCAAAAACCCCATGCTGTAAAGTTTTGCACTGATATTTCAAACCGTATTGATTATGAGAGCTAAAACGTGATTGTAAACTTTTGCTGGATCTCATATCAGCCAGAATAGAGTATAAAATTATGTAGTGCCAATGAAGACAGTACTCGAAAGTTGCAAAATAAAAACAAACAAAAGACACTACCTTTGTGAAAATGAATGGTTTGGAATCATACACAGGATTGATAGCGCTTCCTGGTAGATTTTTGAGTTTGTGGTTTACGACGTACAGTTAAGCCGGGAGATCCAAACATGTCCACTTCAACGTAACTTCCAACACGCTTGTCACTGGATAACAGGGCCAGCAATAACCATAGGTTGTGCAAAAAAAAACATAAATAAAATAAATTATTACATCTGGCAAGAATACTGATCAGAGAATACTACGAGCATTTAAAAAAATATTAATTGTCGAGGGTTGATATACAAGGAATTTTTGACCATTAGGAGATTGGCACTAAAATAATCGTAACACCCACATATTTTTTTTACCATATCTCAGAGCACACTTTTGGTTGCCTTTAAATCTGGGTATTTTTTGAGCTAAAAGCCTTATGTTTCTCAACCCTTGATTTTAAATGGTTTTATATCCATTTAGAGTACCTTAGAAAGAAAAAAAAGAGTGCATCAATGATGCATAAATCCATGCAATGGATGGTTAGGAATGTGTAGTTGTGGGGTCATAGGTCATGAAGGGTCATAAGGTCAATTGACATATATAAGCCCACGGGTCTTGGCCGGTGGTTATCTTGAGCAAGATTGGTGGCTATACACTTAACTTGGAGAAGGTTTGTATTTCTGGGGTCAAAGGTCAGTAGGGTCATTGGACGTAAAAGGGCATATGGACCATAAGAGGTCATAGGTACATACCATAAGAGTTCTGGGAACGGTGGTTTCTTCATTTCTAGGCGATCGCGGCTTTGGCTATCACCTGTGTTTTCGATCACAGGGCGAATGACCCTCGGGTTTTGCTGGTTTACTTTGACCTGAAATGACCCTATGCTGACGCCATGACCTTTAAAATTTCATCATCAACAATCGACCTCCCCCACCAGTTTGCTGAATACACCAAAGTTTACCCCATTGGTCGCTCCTTTGACTTTGGATGACCCCTATGACCTTGATCCCACTAACCAATACAGACAGTCTTCGTTAGGGTCAAGGGGCACCCATCCCAACCAAGTTGCAGGAAGGTGCAATTCCTCGGTATCAGAGAACATATGCAGTCAGACGGACAGACACAGTGACAGACAGACCACGGTATTAATATTAGATGGCCAAAGGTTGAACTTGGGGCCAAAGGGTCATTTAGGATATTAGAGGTCAACCTGTACTACCTATATGAGTCCAACACTTCTTTGAGCATGTTTGGTGGTTCAACTGTAACTATTTGCAGAAATTGTATATAGACTAGTTGGAGCCCGCGCTGCGCTCGTGGGTCTTCGCTAGCCGAGTATAACCGTTAGATGAGTTTCAATGGACTGTTTTCAGAAACAGGCAACCAAGGTTATGTATTCGACCTAAATTAGCACCCTGGGTGCCAATCCATACGTCACAGCATGGGTTGAAAACAGCCCACAAAGTTACCCAATTAATGACCCCACCCTATCAGGGATTCTGACCCAAAAAAAAAAAATGGACCCCTCAAAGTGACACAAAAGTGGTATGGCAAAACTCTACAACCATATCAAAACTCATATCCATACGTCAAAGCACGGGCCAAGTACCCGATACCGACACCCCTGAGAATGACTTTGACCCCAAACTTGATCCTCGAAAACATGACCACAAAACTCGTAAGGCGAAACTCTACCACCATACAAAACTCATATCCATAGCTTCAAAGCACGGTTAAGTTACCCGTAAACGACCCCTGGATGGACCTTTGCAGAGCTGCCAAACATTGAGGCATTTGGGATCAGGGAGATTTGATTTGGAATCGGAGATTGATTAGAATCAGGGAGATTTAAAAAAAATAGCGGGGGAGGGGGAGCATTTCAGTTGAATACTCCTCAAGAGGGATACAGCCAATGGTATTGTCTTAAAGATCAAATGAAAGCTTCCAACATTTAAGGACCTGTCAGTAGAAAACTTAGTCCATTTGGATTTTTTTTAAAAGAATGACAGAAAAAGGTGATGTAAAAGTCAAACTTTAAAGGTTCGTAACTTGAAAACGAGCCACCCCACTCATAGTGGATGAGCCAGACCCCTGAAGTAGTAGCCTTATGGTACCACTTGGGGGGAAGGGGGAGAAAAGGGAAGGGCATTGATACCAGGGATACCTCATACTATGACATACACCAAAAGGTATGATGGCCATTCTGTAGGGGCAGGGAGCTTAAGGAGCTAGGGGCTGCAAAAAAGTTTGACATACCGGGGTAAAAATTTGAAAAGTGGTCCTCCAATGTTGTGAATTGCATACCAAAAATGTTCGTATGATCGCAAGGATAAAAAAAGCTATAGTTTGTGCTATCCTCTGCGTTACCTTATGGAGTTATAAGCTGAAAAACAGTATTGTAGGTCAAGGTTAAATTGCTTCTATAGGGGTCAAATACTAAAAAACGGCTAAATTCAGTGGAAACTCATACGTCAGAGTCTACCCACCACACCAAGAATTCATATCCGTATGTAAAAGGACGGGGAAACACATTAGCCGGACAAACCCCACAAGACCACAAAGTTGATTTTTTTTAGGAATATAGATTTTGACAAATGGGGGTCCAAGGGGTCACATAGGCCAATAAGAGGTCCAAAAGGGCACAAAGGTCATCATAGGTCATTATGCGCATATCAGTAAGAGTCCTGACCCAGTGGTTCCTTTAGTTTGTCATAGCATTTTAGTTTCAGACGTGTTTTATTATGTAGATGACCAAAATGTGGTCAAACGCTAATAGGGTCATTAGAGGCCACCTCTATTAACTCAGATGAGGACTTGGGTCAGTGGTTCTTTTGATAGTGTGAGGTACCGCAAATGTACACTAAAACAGTTTACATTCACACTCCAGGTACACGGGCAGCCTTACAATTTGATCTATAATCAGCAAGCTTGATAACAACCGTATATGCATCTCTTTTACAGCACTACATTGACGCTTGGTGCACACGTAATAGGATATCAGGGGGTCAGACATACTGGTAGCAGAGCAAATTGTAGGGTTTTTAGGGTTGTTAAAAAAAAAATCTATATTAATTTTCGTATGTTACAGGCCACTGTGAGGGAAGATCCTCTATCAAAAATATGGGGATTAGTATTGACCAAATTCGCTGACTCGTTGAAACAATTTTGTGGATAATCCTAGTCAAAATGTAATAATTTCTTGCAGATGTGTTCCAAAGATTCACTTAGTATTGATATGCTTACCACACTTATTCAACATTTTCCGCTTTCAACGAAAGCGGTGATATAGTAGATGTTAGGCCAATCATTTGGTGGAGCACCGTCGACACAATATATCTAAAACCCGTCAAAAGTAAGGCAAGCGTGTGTGTCGTCCAAACTCGCAATAGATATAGTATCCCAGTGTAAGGGTGATTAAAAAAAATATTCCGAAGTATGCCCACCGTGTCGGCAAGTTGAATACCCTCTTGTTTAGCATATTTATAGGATCGAATATTTATATCTAGAAAAACCTAATTATTACCGTGCCTTCAATTTCAAGGACCACGATAAATTCCAGACACTGGAGTTCTCAAACAGAGTCATAGGTGCCTTAAAACGGTTCAAGTAGTTAGTGTGGTTACATCGTTTAGAGGAACAGACACGCTGGGCATGGTATACATAGTCGCCAGCAAGGTCCATTGTATCGAAAAACTGCCAACAAGAACTTATAACGACAACCAGATAAGGTTTCTCAGCGTTACACCAAAAGTGTTCTCAAAAAGACCCCAAAATATAACCATATAAACATAAACTAAAATTCTAAACTTTGCCGTCGAAAAACAACCAATGGGTACAAACCCCAAACTAGTTCAACCCCATCCTATACCATAAACACGATGTATAGTCAGTATAAATCCATAATGGGAAAAAAAGGCTGCCTTCTGCAAGGACGAACCACGGATACCAAAAATTGCTAATGGTACGGACTTAATATTTGAAGTTTTGCTTCACTTAAAGTAGGCAAATTATACCTTGTGCTGATGAAAATTCTTGAGACTTGGTTGGCAAATACCCCGAGTTATTAACAACTCAAGTCTGATCTCAGTAAAACAAACTTCTTTTGTGTCATCTCTAGATATATCGTCAGCGACTTCAATCAGGAGAAATTTGTTACACTCAATCTACTCAAGTTCAAATGAACTCGCACTTGTTGTTGACCTCAGTCCCTGGTAAGCCCTGGTAGATATGGTAACACGGAATCCCATTTCATTTTCGCCCGAAGAACCCCCCAGAACCGGTTAATAAGTGCACGCATAAACCAATAGCATTCAGTAGAAAGACGACAAGCACGGCATCAAATGATGTCCAAAACTTGACAAAAAGATACAACAGGAACCAAACTGACTCCCGTCACTAAAATTCCAACCAGAGCATCAATGATTCAGTGGACTATGAATTAGCTTATAATTTTGCTCATAAAAAACGCTTCCTCACGCTCCCTGCCTGCTGCACCCGACCCCCTCCACAATGAATGGCACCAAAGGTGACATGGGGTCACCAAGGTCACATGAAGTCACAGTCCACCTCACCCCGTCCCCTCCCCAATGCACCTTACCTGACCCCTCCCCGATTTTGCAGCAACCACCCGGACTCCTTCACCGACGCACCCAACCCCTTCCGACGCACTCCACCACCCCCCAACACCCTAACCTTCCCCAAAACCCACCATGTTCCCTCCTAAACACCCCACCCTTGCCCATCCCCCCCTTCCAAATCCCCACCCTCCCCGCCCCAACAACCCACCTTTCCCCCAAAACTCACCCTTCTCCTCCCATAACACCCCAGCCTTCTCCATGACCTGGGGTCACTGCGGTTCATGGGGTCACTGAGGTCAATGGGGTACACCAAGGTCACATTGGGGTCACCCAGGTCACCATGGGTCACCAAGGACATGGGTCAACCAAGGTCAATGGGGTCAACCAAGGTCAAATGGAAGTCCCAAGGTCAAATGGGGTCAAATGTCATATGGGGTCACTGAGGTCACATGAGGCCCACCATGGTCACGAGGTCAATCCACCAGTTCTACCTGATGCACCCTCCCCGCTCTGCCTGATGCACCCGAACCCTCCCATATGAATGCACAAAGGTGACATGAGGTTACCTAAGGTCACATGAGGTCACAAAGATAACCAACCCCCTCCAGATGCACCCTCCCCAACTATCTACCACGCCCCCTCCCCAAACTATCTACCACGCCCCCTCCCCAATCTATCTAGCCACGCCCCCCTCCCAACTATCTACCACGCACCCGCCCCAACTATCTACCATGCCCCTCCCCAATGGCACCTTTACCCTTCCCAATGCACCCCACCCGTAAACCCTCACCGACGCCCCCGACCCCTCACTGATGCACCCAACCCCTCTGACGCACTCACCACCTACCAACACCCTAAACTTCCCACCAAACCTCCACCCCTGTTCGCTCCTAAACCCCCACCACAACAATTCCCCTCCCCACCCTTCCCACAAACAACCCACCCTTCCTCCCTTCCCATGGAATGGGTCACTGAGGTCACATGGATCACCAATGGTCACCTGGGGTCACCAAGGTCACCTGGGGCACCAAGGTCACCTGGGGGTCACCTGAGGGGCACCAAGGGCACATGGGGTCAACAGGTCACATGGGGACCAAAAGTCACATGAGGCACCAATGGTCAATGAGGTCACCAAGGGTCAAATGAGGTCAATTCACCCACCAATCCCACCTGATGCACCTGACCCACTCCTGAATGATGAAACCCGACCCTCCCCAATGAATGGCACAAAAGGGGAAATGAGGGTACACAAAGATCACCCGTACCCTCCCCCACATCTACCACGCCCCCTCTCCAATGCACATTACCCCTTTCCTCACGATGCCCAACCTGGACACTCACCGACCCCTCCGAGCAACTCCACCCCCAAGTCCCAACACCCCAACCTTCCCCCAACACCCCCAAAACTTCCTCCTAAACACCCCCACCCTTCATTTCCCCCTCCCCAACACCCCACCATCTCCTCCCCAACACCCCAGCCTTCCCCACGCATCCTAACACCTCAGCCATTCCCCCTCCATATGATTCACACACAAGATGAATGGCATTGTCGTTTTTCTGTAGTAAAGGAATTTTGCATATCCGATGTATTGTTAAAGCGATGTACAGCAACTCTACCAGGGAACATATTTAATTAGCTCCCCCTTTGCATTTCCTAGCCATGTATCAAAATTTTGAACTGGCAAAGACACGGCAAAGAAAGATGTGACACCAAATGGGTTTGCATGCAGTGAAAAATTTGCATATCCGATGAACTGTTTCAAAAATATAGGGATTACGCAGAATTTTGCATATTAATTAGCTCATTTGCTATGTAATTCGCACGAATTAGCCCAACCAGTGTCTACTCGGGTGGAAAAACTTTTAATCCGCTTCCTTCGACAAGTTACATATTATACGCCTAGGAATGGGGTGGGAAACTCCAGATAACTTGTAACCAAGCCTTTGGGGAAAGGGTTAACATTTGATGAGAATGAGGACAAGTGTCACATGAGGTCACCAAGGTCGCAAGAGATCACCAACACGTCATTCCCAACCCGCCCCCCTTGTACCAAGGTAATCATAGGTAGCCCTTACTGAACTTGGCATGCAATATTACTATTATAGTATAGTACTAAAGGCTGAATAAAATTTCCGATTGAGGGTTGGGTGTACTCAATGTACGGCAATGTTCAAACAAATTGTGTTTTGCATATCATAATGCTTGTTCAATTACTAATCACTTTCTGATTGACATACAAACTCATTTAATGGCATGATAGTAAGAAGAAAAGAAAGAAAATCTTCAGTAGCATTGTTTCGTGCGTTTATTTATTTAAAACCCAAGATTAAAGAAGTAGACTGTCATTTGACGCCTTCTTAATAAATATATCGGCGTAACCCGATGACACAAAAAGCACAAAAAATGACTACGGAACATCACAGACCATACACATGACGTAATTCCTATTATAAACAGTGTAGCAAAACACGTGCGAGAAGGTGCGCCATGGCGGGAAAAGTGGGGAATGTGGGAAGCTCATTCCCGGGAAATCTTGCATCATCGGGGAAAGAGGGAGGAGAAGAAAAATTAAATGAGAGAGAAGAAAATAAAAAATTAAAAAGGATAATAAAAATTGAAAGTACGAGTCGTGTTCTCCAAAATTAAGGTGCGAAAGAAATATAATAAATGAATTCCCGAATGTCGCTGGTTCCAATTTGCACTGATGATTAAAAAAGGTCTGGGAGAATCCCCAAGGCCCAGTCGAAGCTTTCAAGCGAACTATACTGATCTTAATGACTTTTCAGCTAATGACAAGGTAATCACGTCACCCATCTGTAATTTCTGATAACCAAAATTTGCACTAACCGGTTGTGTGAAATATTCAAACGGAGTCTAAAACTTTGTTTTGTGCCGTGGGCCATTTTGTACAGATTTTTCAAGCTAAAATGGACGTAGTATTTTAGAATAAAAAAACACATGTGATTTATTTCGATTTCAAATCTGTTAGTCATTCTAACAATGATTTTTTAAAATAATTTGACTTAATACCGTGTTATGTTTTACTTTGCAATTAACATATGAATGGAAGCCTATTTAAACTTTGTGGGTTGGTTTATCAATTTAAACATGGGGGCGAGTTAATGTCACGTTGCATGGTCCGCTCCCAGCCATATGAACTGATGTAATTTGTAATGGTAAATAAATTGAAAAGAGATGTACTAGAAAAAATACACAGATTAATATGAATATTGTTTCTGTCGATGTGTTTTTTATTCACGGAATGAAGGGGATCATAGGGGTGCTGGCCTGAGTCTGAGAGAGAACTGTACGGGAAACGGCATGACGATCCACTGGGCACAAAAAATTTAGACTGCGAAATAATTTGGCGGGCCAAGATCGGTGACCTGGGAGGCTGGACTGGGGAAGTAATATCGATCGAACATCAAGTTGAGCTTTGTGGAAATGTTGCAAAGGTGACATTCCCAGTGGTCTGTCGACGTTGGTGTATGATTGATATCTTTAATTTTTTTCGAAATCCTTTATTCATGAAACGGTTAAAAAGTAAAACTTGTAAAGCAATATGGTCTAGTAATTACTTTTATCTGATTAATATAGTGACGTTTGGGCGTAAAAAAAGTAACGTCAGTAAACAAATAAAACCATTAGCTGTATTTGGGACCTTGCCCGCCGAACAACAATACCTGTAAGTTAAAAAAGTCCGAAAGCGAATGAAGCACAAAGGCTTCAAACTGACGTAAACCTGCTTATATTGGTTCAAATTGATTCAAATTAGTGTGGTGTAAATGGCAGCTTTTTGATAGGTAGGCTAATCGCACTTGCTAAGATTAATTCATGATTGCTCGCCTAACACAGTCATATAAGTTTGAATCTCGCACAAATAACAATGAATATATACGTATTAGATTAAAATACCGATGGAATTAATTGTCTCTCAATAAAAATTATGTTGGGATTTTTTTCAACAACTGTCAAAAGCGTGGCACTTACACTGTGTGTGTATAATAGCCAACACGGGGACATGAGGCTGCATGGGCAAGGTGGTCACGTTGAGCCTCAGGGGAAATCTGGGAAATCCCAAGAGTGTAAACATGAATAGACTCCTTGTGTAAACAGTGAGAGTTCATGAAATATGTAAGGATACTCTCTTGCCAAAGTTTTATCGTGGGCCGGGAATCTTACATGGATCAAAACTTTGGATATTTTTTGAGGGCTTTAATAATTGAAATTATGTCAGATAAATGTGACTATATATACTGATTATAAATAATATACACAACACAAGAATTTTTGGGTGACGAGGCAGACTTTATTACGAACACAGTGATAAGTTGCATGGTTGATGCAGAGAATCTGAAGCCAAGGCCGGGGGTTGAAGGTAGATCTTTACAGATGAATCATACAGAACAGATAGCACAACAAAATCACTGGGCGCAAGGACACAAATAAGACCGCACATCCAACACGCTCCACGTAACTGCACTGGGGGTATGAATATCGATAACAAAAACACAGCCTTCTAGAATCTTATAAGGACGGAAGATCGGACAATCATGCAAATTTTATTTTATACACTGAAATTCAGATTCCCGCAAACAAAACACCTTCCAAAATGACATGTACACACCAAAATTTGCAAAAGCCATTTCATGAGTTTCATCCATAAGATCACGGCTTGCACACACAAATGTAATTTTGAGAGCAATTCAATAAGTCATAACAAACTAGTAGGGCGTTAAACAGCGGCAAAAGCTTCTACGCGATAGCAAAGGCTCTATTAATTACATTAATAGACCAAAAAATACACGCTCGGCGAAAGGCCATTAGAGCTCCAGAACAATTTTGCCGCATTTTTGGTGAAAACGACGACATAAAACGGCTGGCTAGTTTCGCAAATAAGAGCCGACATATTAAAAACACGCCGCTCTCGATGGCAATAATCCATCAATTCAATGAATTGATGGATTAAAAAATAGGGACAGCCTAACAGGTCGTACGATTATGTGGTCAAAGAATAAGTGTAGCGCAATATAATGACCCTAAGTGGCCCCTCAATGACCCGTGACCTCATCTGTCTTTCTGATTTCATCGGATGACCTAAAAATGGCCGAGAATGGAGGGGATATGCATATCACTTAGCTCATTTGCATGCCTAATTTGCATATTCTACACCCAAAATCTAATCTGTTCGAGAACTCAACCCGCTTTCTTCCAGCAAGTTACACCAGTAGACACCTTATGGAACTCCACATAACTTGCTCACAAGCTTTTTTACTCAGACAGACCAACTGACAGAAAAGTGATTACTTGGTCTCTCCTTTCAGACATATATAGATGAAACAATAATGCACCCTGTAAAATGCAGCAATATCACACTGTAACCTGTGACCACACAAGGTCAAAGATCAACCCACCTTGAGTTCTACTGTAGCAGCCACAACACCATCAATTGTTGATTCTGCAAATGGATCAAAGTAACGATCCTTCCTTCTCATGAAGTCTGGTTTCAGGATATAACCACATCGATGATTATGTTCAAATACACCCATGTTAAGTTGCATAGGTAAATCTGAAATTAGCAAAGGAATTTAATATTAAGATTGTGATTCACAAAAGTAAAATGATACTACCCTTTTACAACCAATTGTTTAAATACAAATGAAATGAAACCAATCCTCATTTTTGATTCTTGTCTTGCCATATATGAAAAAATTGTTCTAATTAAAATTCATGCTTGAATTAGTCACATGGGCTAAATCTTATTGTTAGTTTTCATAATTGATCAATATCTAGAAGAGGACAAAATGAGTGCAAAACTGCCTGGCCACTTAGAGTGCAATACAGTTGTGTTGTTTAAGCCTAATTGTCAAATATTCTAATATGATTGAAACTCACTCCAATTATAGATGAGGTGACATGTGACGTCAACGCCGGGCAACGACCAATGCACGTCCGGCAGTATGCGTGAGAACCTGTGGGGCTTGTGCTTTTAAAATTTGCGCTCAATCAGGCGTGATAAGGCTATTGAATGCTGTAACTGTATGGGCATATTCTTCGCACCTCTAACATGTCAGTAGACCAGGTGCTAACTTGTGTTTGTAAACATTGATGTCACCTCATCTATAGGAGATACCATAATACATACCAAGTGATTGATAGTTGAGTGCTACCATCTGACAACCGACATTCCAGAAAATCTGAAAAAAGAGAGAGAGAAAAAAAAAATTATAACCATTCCCACAGTTTATTAATCAAAACATGTAACATTCCTTGTGATAAGTTAGTTACAGCTAAGATTATGGCAATTTTTGAAGACAATTGTGTGTAGAAAAATATGTCAATTATTTAAGTAGCATGTTTATGGGATTGACTTTGATGGGTATATAGCCTTACCTGTGGCATATAGTTACTGGAGTCCACTCGGGTACCCCGGGGATAAATTCTTGACATTTGTCTCTTGTTGTAGCTGAGAGCATGGTTGTTAAGGAATAATGAAACGAGGGTAAATACATATAAACTTAAAGAGGTACTACCTAAACCTCAGCCTGAACCCCACCATTCACCGTTTGTTCCAAGCAATATTGAAGATGCCTACGGTATAAGGCTATACACTGAATGATACGGCACTCAACGTGAGATTTTGATCTGTTAATAAGAGATATGAAATTATTTGTTTCTGGAACTGAAAGCCAAAATTAATTTGTTTAGTCTACGTAGGCAACCAGAGTGGTTGATTATCCTAGATGTTAAATTTGCTTGTTGACTGGTTTTACCAGCTTAGCCTGTTGCTTTGCCCGTTTTGCAGTTTCCCATTGGGTAGGAACAGATCAAACAACCAAATGGTTTCTTTCAATATTGCATGAAAAACAGGGGATAACCAAAGACATAGAGGTCAGTGTTGGTAAGATCCCATCAACAAGCAATGAACAGATTGTATCATCAAGAAGAGATTGGGATCTTTTTATCTTTTTTGTATACAATTTTGTATACCATTTCCTTTAGGAAATGCAAATTCTTTAGCTCATGGATTAATTGTAAAAGAATTCCACATTTCACATGCCAATTAACAGTTCTCCTGTATGACATCTGAAGGGATCTTATATTGAGAAGTGCTTGGGGGATTCCTTTCTCCAGTTTGTTTTTATTTCCAATAATCACCATTCCAGTTGCCACCACCTTTCGCAATGCAATCAAAGACTGGAATGGTCTGACTGCTCTACTCCTAATGACATTTTTTTAAAGCATTTTTTTTCCATTGGATGCATGTTTTTTTTACTTAGAGATAGAAAAAAAATATTTTTGGGTGTATTAATTAAAAATATTCAACCAAAATTAAAAATAGTCACATAAATTGCTCAATCCCCAAATCCGAGATGAACCAGATTTTTTATTTTGAGGCAGTAAACCTTAATGTGTACATGGCCAATTTCTTCTTGGTAGTAGTCACACAGCTACCACCAAGTCGCCGGCCAGGATTCCATGTTTTTTTTTTGCCGCATAGACGGATAGTGTACACACAGTGGCTTTTTGCACCGTCGCAGAGTAGCTTCGTGCTTACACCGGCTCTCAGCGTGTACGGTATTTCTCAAGACCAATTTTTCTAAATTAAATGTGCGAGAATATGGGGTTATTTTACATGCCCAATTATTTTTCTCAAAAATTTTCAAATAAAAGCTGACCAGAGCCTTAGTGTACAGCACCCTCATTTTGTCTGTGATTAAACTTGAAGTGCAGGAACTGCAGGGCAGATACTTATATAATATTGGATGGCTGAGGTTGATAACAGAAAATATCGCCCGAGCCTAGATCAAATATCGGGCGAGTCGAAGACGAGCCTGATATTTTCTTGGCGAGGGCGATATTTTCTGTTAAAAAAAAAAAAAAAAAAAAATAAGGCTATACACTGAATGATACGGCACTCAACGTGAGATTTTGATCTGTTAATAAGAGATATGAAATTATTTGTTTCTGGAACTGAAAGCCAAAATTAATTTGTTTAGTCTCTGTAGGCAACCAGAGTGGTTGATTATCCTAGATGTTAAATTTGCTTGTTGACTGGTTTTAACCAGCTTAGCCTGTGATGTTGCTTTGCCCGTTTTGCAGTTTCCCATTGGGAAGGAACAGATCAAACAACCAAATGGTTTCTTTCAATATTGCATGAAAAACAGGGGATAACCAAAGACATAGAGGTCAGTGTTGGTAAGATCCCATCAACAAGCAATGAACAGATTTTATCATCAAGAAGAGATTGGGATCTTTTTATCTTTTTTGTATACAATTTTAAATGCAAATTCTTTAGCTCATGGATTAATTGTAAAAGAATTCCACATTTCACATGCCAATTAACAGTTCTCCTGTATGACATCCGAATGGATCTTATATTGAGAAGTGCTTGGGGGATTCCTTTCTCCAGTTTGTTTTTATTTCCGATAATCATCATTCCAGTTGCCACCACCTTCTTTCGCAATGCAATCAAAGACTGGAATGGTCTGACTGCTCTACTCCTGATGAAATTTTTTTTAAAGCAATTTTTTTCCATTGGATGCATGTTTTTTTTACTTAGAGATAGAAAAAATTATTTTTTGGTGTATTACCATAATTAAAAATATTCAACCAAAATTAAAGATAGTCACATAAACTGCTCAATCCCCAAATCCGAGATGAACCAGATTTTTGAGGCAGTAAACCTTAATGTGTACATGGCCAATTTCTTCTTGGTAGTAGTCACACAGCTACCACCAAGTCGCCGGCCAGGATTCCATGTTTTTTTTTTGCCGCATAGACGGATAGTGTACACACAGTGGCTTTTTGCACCGTCGCAGAGTAGCTTCGTGCTTACACCGGCTCTCAGCGTGTACGGTATTTCTCAAGACCAATTTTTCTAAATTAAATGTGCAAGAATATGGGGTTATTTTACATGCCCAATTATTTTTCTCAAAAATTTTCAAAAAAAAGCTGACCAGAGCCTTAGTGTACAGCACCCTCATTTTGTCTGTGATTAAACTTGAAGTGCAGGAACTGCAGGGCAGATATTATTAGTTATTAGGTGAGTTTTGGGGTGATACGGATTATATCTAGTCGAGGAGTCTGTATCGGGCGAGGGCGCAGCCCGAGCCCAGATACAGAATCCGAGACTAGATATAATCCGTATCACCTCAAAACTCACCTAATAACGATTTTATCATACCCAAGCAGAACAAAATAAGCACAAACATACGGCCTAAAGAAAAATGATAAGGGTGATTCACAAAACAAACGATACGGTAAATTGACTGTATAGGCATATTGTTTTAAATGAGTGCAAGGGTGACGAATTTTCAGCGACAAAATCTTTGAAAAAAAACAGCCCTAAAAATCATCTTTTCTGATTCACAAACAAAAATATGATCTATTGAAAGTCTTTTAGATATGTGAGAACAATTTTGCTGAAATCTTGTTCCAATCGTTCAACATGCTGAAAATCGTCCAAAAATAGAGCAGTGATTTACGTCAAAAAATGAAACGCCGAATTTTCGGATTTTTGTTATCATGATGCTATGGCACGTATGCGCATAGTTCCTAACTGACATGATACGGACGTGAGACGCGCTCCGAGGGGTGATACAGGATAATTCTAGTCAGTAAATGAAAATCGAGGGATCTTAATTGATTGTATGATAAATGGTGAGTATGTGTCACTTCCGTCATGTCTACACCATTATCCAACTTCTTGGGCAACTCAAGGTATGTAAGTAGAGATGTTGTCACTGGAACCTCATAAATTTACTCTGGAAGACCTTCTGGAGCTACGCATGCAGAAGTAACCCCAGTATGTATGTGCAGTAGCTGCCGCAATTAGACACAGTGTTAGCTGTTGTATAGGCTAGCCCACAAGCAAGAAACGGCCGGTCGTGCTGGCAGTCCTATAGGATACTGTGTAAAATAAAAATTCTGGATCCGGAATTTTATTACAAAGTTGTGTGTGATTTTCTCTATGAAGGGGAGATCAATTTGAGCTTAGCTATATCACACAGTTGATTAGTATCTGCACAGGCATAGAACATACAAAAATACTATTTGTTCAAAAACTGAGGGGGCCATCCTCTGGAAATCTCGGAGTCAGCCTTTAATCAAGAACATTTGAGTCAAAATATATCACTACTTAGCCAGATGGTGTATTGAGTTCATCCCACAATGCACCAGGTTTGGGAAAATCCACCTCAATAAGGTCATTGGAATCCCACCACCAATATCCTATTTCTTCACACTTACAAACCCTGGACCCCCAATTTTAGCCCACCAAAGCACTATTAATTAGGTCATTTTATCATGATCATGAAATGTCTTTTAGTTAGTAAACTTCTTTAAAAACCACTTGTATCCCCAAGTACTGACATGTGTTTAGTTTAGAATGCAAATGCCTTATGGGATTGATCAAACAACCATCTGCGATTTAGCCAAGAGTCAAGTACACTTGTGCTGAGTAGTGCACTCTCTTTATATTACAACACTGTAGGATACTTGACAAATTCAACTGGCTTTTCTTTCAGCCTGTTCATGGCGGATGTCTCGACCCATGATGACAGGTCATAACTGTGGTTTCTCTCTGAAATGAACAAAAGATCACAAAAGGTTGAGTATGCATTTCAGGTTAGTTTGAAGGCCACAAATCAGGTGTGTTGTGGAATGTTTGCACTGTCTGCATTCCCATTTTCATTCTTCCGTTTTATAATCTGTAAAGTTGTCTCGGTTCTCCAACAATGGGTAACTCATCTTTACAGTCCAACATAGAAGTCTGAACAAATAATTAAAATCCTTATAGTCATTATTCTGTGCCATAGACCTCACCCCATAATTTGGGTCAAACAATGACTGGGGAATTTAATTATTACTTTGAATAAGAATATTTGATGGCGATCTGGAAAACCTGTGGGATGTCACACTTGGTCAAGACGCCTGCCTGCCTGTCAGTTCAGAATTCTTTGTATAAGTCACCTGGGCTGTCAATGGGCAGCAATGGAACTGTTGCACATTACAATTGTGGCTAATTCATATTGACTGCATGTGCACATTCATTTGTCCGTTCCTTGGCTCAAACAAAAGACACAGCCAGTAGGTGGGGCAGTCTTGAACCGACCACATGCAACATCCGATGGATATTCGTCAGATCGTAAACATGTATTTGTGAATGAGCAAGTGGTAAAGTTACAATAGCAATTCTTTTGTAAAAAAATAAAATCATTTTGTGTGGAAGAACTCCACCTGCAGCTTTGCTTTTCATTTGAAATAAAGGTATCACCATTCTATATTATGAGCTGGTAAAAACATGAGCAAGTCAGAAATGTCAGAACTTAGTCCTGGCTTAACTTTTAGTCCAAGCCTAAGTCCTACTAGAAGGACCTCTAAAATCCATCTTCTTTCCTATAGTAGCTTTTTCTGCTGAAAATACAAAGAGAAAGTAAAGGTAGACGCTCAAAGCTGAGAACTTACCTATTTCTCTTTCATATTCTGTTTTAAAAAAAATTAAGGTCTTTCGAGATGGACTTAGCCTGGCCTAAGAGTAAAAAGCCAAGACTAACGTTACTTTTGTGAATACCGGCCAATATCTTTATCATGTAATAGAAAACTTAAGATGACTGAAATACCAACACCAACCAAAATTATCTCTACGTATTGGCAGTAGCATGCAGGTTAATTCCCAGGTAAACATTTTAATTAAACTATATGTTTATCTAGATGTTTGGCAGACATGAAGCACCAACAGAGGAGGGTCCATCTCCATGTTTCAGCTTAGAAGTGGGATGTTATTTTTTTCTCATAGAGCTACTCTTTTGGCACAGTCTGTGAGTTTTCTTGACTTATACTATATTTACTGTGGATCTAGGGTACGGGAGAGGGTGGGCTGGTGTAGTGACTCATCCACTAGCCTTTTACCATTGCGGCCGTGGTTTCGATCAGTGGATTCGTCACATATTAGGAGACTCAACAAGGCGAACTCGTATTTACGCGATGCGTAAAATATGTCCCCGCCAAATGTTGCAATCACCGAACATGCAATAAATGCAACTTCAACACCCCACCCCCTCCCCAACACCCCGCAAAACCCACCCCCTCCCCAACACCCCGCAAAACCCACCCCCTCCCCAACACCCCGCAAAACCCACCCCTCCTTAACACCCCAACCCCACCCCAATACCCTGTAACACACCTCCCCTTTCCCAACACCCCACCATTTCCCTCCCCAACACCCGCATTCCGCCCCACCCCCCTCCCCAACACCCCGCAAAACCCACCCCCTCCCCAACACCCCGCAAAACCCACCCCCTCCCCAACAACACAACACCCCCTCCCCAACAACATGGGGACAACAACATGGGTTAACATTTTTGTCACAGACGTACGAATGGGCGGACGAACAGATGGACGCTGCTTCATTGCATAGTCCCCGTTTCCGATCCTCTTTCGGCGGGGACAATTATTAAGTATTGAAAGCCTCTTTCTAAAGTTTATTGCCCTCCTTTCTCATGACTACTCAACTTACTTTCTGACAACTCAAATGTGTGGAAATGTACAGGTTGAACGTAGTTGAAAAAATTAAGGAAAAAATGAACAAAGCGGGCGATTTTACTAATGCGCGCGGGAGCTTTAAGACTAACTATTAAATTAAGATGGCCTTAGAATAATCAATTATTTATATTATTAAGTATTGAAAGCCTCTTTCTAAAGTTATTGCCCTCCTTTCCCAATCTTCAGTAAATGACTAACTTAAACTTACTTTCTGACAACTCAAATGTGTGGAAATGTACAGGTTGAACGTAGTTGACAAGGGCTGACATCTCAGCTCCAGCCTCTGCTTCTTGTCCGGCTGTACCCTACAGGTTTCACACAATATCAAATTATAGTGTAAGTGTGTGTAGACAAATATATGTTTATTCATTCAACTACATCTATGGGCGAACGTTTTCATTACAATATTCACACAATAAAATAGGATTTAAGGTTAGTTTCTGAAGCTAAATCAAAGATGGATGATTCTGATATGATTTTAATTCAAAGATGATTAACAATTAGAACTCATGAACACAGTTGTACAAAGTGGATTTTTCTAATCCTGTAGATTGGTTTAGTTTTAGTGAGGAATTGCATGCACAATTTCCGTTTAAATAATTTAGGGGTACCACTGAGGCCAAAATAAAGGTTTGTCTCACATACACGTGCACTTAAGTATGTTGAGTCATTGCAGCATAACCCTGTGCAATGAGCCAAAAAAATTTTGAAAAAAAAGTTAACATAGGTCTTTGCTCATTTTCTAAAAAAATCATAGCACATAGCTTTTTCTGCTGATGTTTGTGAGACACTTTTTTATTTGGCCTTACTACAGGGTGAGTAAAAAAAACTTGACCTGATTGTGTCCGCCATTTTGAATTTTTAAATAATATATATATCTACAAATGTGGTATCTGTGGAAAGCTTATTTCATTATCTTTACTTTGCCTCGCAAAGATCATTCCAATCTGTTAAGTGATAGACTGAGCTGCAGTCTTTCGAATCAAGACTGTGCAGTGAATAAATAAGCCTGATTTTCTTCTGGACACGGATTTCCTTCGTTAACTCGTTTCATTTCAATGTGAATCCGTGGACAGAGAGAAAACCGACTACTTGATTCAAACGACTGTACTCGTCTATCCTAACCGATGTGAATGATCTTTGCAGTAATTAAAGATAATGAACCCAGCTTTCAGTAGGGATACCAAATATGTTAGCTATATATTACTTAACAATTCAAAATGGCGACACCATCAGGGTCAAGTTTTTTTTTACTCCCCTGTATATTTTTTTTTTTTTTTGAATTGGTTCAAGGTTAATAATTATGAAAAATGCACGGATGTATTCTGTAACAGTACTGAGGGCGGGGGGTTTGGGTGAGAGGCATGATAAACATACACACAGTTATCTTTTAATCTTATTTTACGTAAAAAAAAAAAAGAAAACATTAAAAAAAAAACAACAAATATCAATGTATAAAATCAAGTACCTATAGATCATCTCAACATAGTGCTATATTGATATCAGAAATTACAAACTCGGCAATGATAAACATCAATGTACTGCAAGAATATGAACCCTGTTTTTATTTCAGCTATCATTTATGACTTCATGTTTTCTCCTGGACAAGGCCCACATTTCTCAGCCTTTGCGTTTAAGAGATACGTCAAGGGTTTACGTTTTCTTCCAATCTTGTTTTTTCTTCACATGTTGATTCCATGTGCAATAAAATCTCACGTCTTGTTGGTTTTATCATCAGATGTACTAAGAATATGCACTTCTCTGCTTTATTGCACTTATACAAAGCTCTTGTCCTTCCTCATCTGGTTTACTGTGCTGTTGTTTGGGCTCCATTTAATATTTTCTTTATTCAAAGGCTTGAGAAATTTCAAAGGAAAATAACTCGTGTGCTAATGTACAGGAAAAGTTCTTGGTCTGATCATGGTCAACATGTTATGTATCTTGATAAGTTGTCTGAATTTGGCCTTAAGAAAGTTGATGACTTGTTTAAGTTTCGAAGGCTGCAATTTTGGGTCCAACCTCTTTCATGGATTTCTTTCGTAAAAGTGTTGTGAATAGAAATAGATTTCATTTTCTGCACTTGCGTGCACGGACTAATTCTTTTCTCAATTGTGTATTTGTTGCCTTTCCCCTTCCGAGACTATGGAAAGTATTCCTGTTAATATCCGTAATGCTGATTCTTTATATCAATTCAAGTCATTATGTAAGCAGCATTTTCTTATTAACTGATGTTTATCTGCTTGCTTATTCATCTGCCAATGTATTTTTGCTATATTTATGTATGCATGTATATCTTTATTTGGCACAGGAAAGAAATCCACATCATTGTGTTTGGGCTGTGTAGCCCATTTTTCTTTCCTGGTTACTATTTTTTACTATTTATCCTCATGCTTTAATTAGTAACTCAAATAAATATTATAAGAAGGCCCCATCTGCAATAGCTGCCATTTGTCAGTTCTGTTGTTATTAAGTTTTATACCTTCCAAATCTAACTGGCAGCTATTGCAGATGGGACTTTTTTGCCCTAAACCCTCGATATGACAGTGCAAGCATAGTGTGCAAGCAATATATTTAATTTATACTCAACCTAATTTGACAGTTTGAAAATTGCTGTCACATAAGGGATTGCCTAGCCTACAAGTTTTCATATAATATGGAAAAGGGAGAACCTATTCCAAATGACTTCAGTACATTGTGCAAATACCTGTTTAAAAAGATCAGTAATTAATAGTAACAAAAAGTAAAATTTGAACAACTTAACTTGGGGATATTTGTTGAGTAATTTCTAGTGCACTGGGATCAAAGTAACATAAGATAGGCTGAAATCTATGGAGGTATAGTAGACTATGGAACACATCTTGCACCCCCAAGAATATTTTAAGAATATATCCTGGCATTAAAGGCTGACTCAGAGATTTCCCGATGAGGGCGCACTCATTTTCCACACAAATCGTATTTTTTGCATATTCATAATGCTTGTCCATCTGCTAATCACTGAGTGAAATAACTAAGCTCAAATCGAAGTCGTTCATATAGAAAATCACAACTTTGTTATAAAATTCCGGATCCGGAATTTTTGTTATACACGGTATCCTATGGGACTGTTATACTGTGCATAAATGTTTACTGCATGAAAATGGAAAATCCGATTCATCTCATACTTTGGAATTTAGCATTTCAGGTGACTATCTATAGTTCTAGGTGACTATTTTTAATTACTACACAAAATGAATTATATTTTGAAATCTCTAAGTCAGCCTTTAAGTTCTTTAGAGGAGTGGAAAGAAAGGCAACCTGGGGTTCTAAGGGGGTTTCTTCCTAAGAAGGACTGAAAGGCAAGCAAGGTTCTGAGGGTATTTCTCCTAAGAGGCAAAGAAAGGCACCTATATTTATTTCATTACCTTAACTGAGAGACACTAATAGGCAAACAAAATGACATGACTATCTATGAGTGCCTCGGTGGTAGTTTAGAGTTAATTAATTCAACTGTCAGTTGTTATCAATTTATCTTAAAGGGAGCTCTCATCACACACATGCAAGCAATGACCATGTTAGAGGTATATTTCCAAGTCACAGTACCCAGAAAAAAAATCATGAAATCATGACTTCAACAATTACCTCATTTTGAGAGGATGCAAGATATTTTAACAACACATCAACAAGATTACATTTTTTTAATATGACACTCTGGTATGATGGTAAATGTGTTGTTCTTTCCCAAACTGCAACATGTAAATATTTTTCCAACATGGCTGCCAAGAACTGCGAGTTGAAGTTATACTTTTGCATGTGCATCATGAAAACTCTTATTGTGACATGCTTAAAGGTGTGTGTTCCGATTGTGTTTGGGACCCCCCCGATTTACCCAGAAGTAGTATTCATTTTTGATATCAGATGAAAGGCCGTATTTTTCTCATTGTCGTCCTGAAATTTGAGCCCTCAAATCCATTTCATTCCCATGACATAAACGAAAAACCGCCATTTTAGTGGTAAACCATCAATATTAGCACAGTATTGAATAGGGCTTTGAAACATGCATTATTGCATCTACCATCAAAACCACAAGTATGTTTTATACGGTACTTGATGGGGTGTATGTGCAAGTGCCAGGCTCTCATATCAAGTAGAGAACACAATACACATAAATCGGAACAACCACCTTTAACTACATATCAAAAACTATAAATTGAAATGATATGCCTCCCTCAGTTACTGCTGGCAAGGGCTGTAAGAAATGTATTACAATTACATTATTAGCAATGGGCAGGCAAGGGGTTATGAGCAAGCAATAGATAAATGATTTTCTGTTTCTATTTGTTACCGTATACTGTATATAAGTATTCTTATGTAAAAAATGTTTTTAGTTTGACATACACATCCACTGTGTGCAGTAAAAGGTAGTTAAAAAGCATGGTCTTTGGTATTAAAATCTTATGTGATTATTTTATATTTCTGAATGTAGTTTGAAAAAAATACAAAGATGTTAAATTTTTCTCTTTCAGAAAATTATGATAAAATTGCTTAAATTTCACCAAAAAATCAGAAAATCATTTTGAATAAGCCTTATCATATGGAACATTCTATGCTTGTGCTCTCTGTCTAAGAACAATTGCATTGCACACTTCTGTATACCAGTTTGCTTAGGGTTTGGAAATTGAGATTTAGGCAAACAAAAGTAAACAAATTTATTCTGGTGGATTTAATGGATCATAGCTGTGCAATTAATGTACCTTTTGAGATATGGGAGTTTTAATAAATTTGTTAGCAATCTTGGAAATAAATTTGTTGGAACACTTTGAACAACTTTCGGAAACTGTTGTTCTGTCTTCCCATCCCAAGTTTTTTGATTGAGGTTAAAATGAGGTATCATCATCACCAGTCGTGCCATTACCAACATGAACTTGTGGGGGTTTGTTAAGGTAGGTTGAAGAGGAAGGTTGGCCTTTCAATTGAGTGATAACAGGGGCTTGAGGTTCTGAACTCTTGCCCAGGTGAAGCAATGTAGCAAATGGTGGTGAGTATTGCCCACATGTATTTCCATGATTATAGCTTAGTTTCTCACTATCTAACAATGAATAACTTATAATTTTCACCAATTTTCACAATGGACTAAGCCAAAAGAATCAAATCAACATATACAAAATTTTTAATGTTGGCACTAAATTAAATTATACCCTTAGTAACCGTTACTCTGTATCTTTAATGATATAGCATCGATGCAAAGGTTATAAAGCAATTATGGCATTTTGTTAATGAGAACATTTGCACTATAGATAAAAATGCTTATTGCATCATTGTTTATTTATCACACATAAGTGAAAAATAAAAACAATCCTTCTGGGGTCAAAATTCAGCATATTTCACCGACCAGAAATTTGGTCTGTAAATATAAACAGCAGATTAGAAAGCATATTTTTCTGGCTTCATTGGCAGATTACTGTTTTAGAGACTGGTTCAACATTAAAAACAAAAGCAGCACCAGGCACTTCCTTTATCATCATATTGTAACCCTTATGCTTTAGTGGATATGGGGATATTGTGAAATGAGTACGGTATCATTTTCAGGCTTTCTGGTATAGCTTTGGCTCACAAAATTACTGAAAACTGGTAATATATATAGGGGCTTTTGGCTAAAAAATTTTTGTCAACAATCTTTAAAAGTCACATTTTTCATTCATTGTCTTTTACGCAAAATTTATGCAATGTTCCAACAATTTTGGCACACTTAGGTTAATTTGGAATGGGTTCCCCCCCTAATTCAACAAGCAATTTGTTTATTTTGAACTCTCATTTTTTGCCAATTGGTATATTTTTGGGGTGGTCAGCTGTCAGAATCCCAGCCACAGATTCGCAACGCCCCGACCAAACCAAAACCCAAACCATTATTTTTTTGGGGGGGGGCCTAAAATTGCAACCTAACCATAATTCACTGTTGCACATGCATTTTATTGGTCACTCATTTTGCCCAATAAAACTGGATGATGGAAAAGGTCATTTTTTGTGTATGAAATTTACTGAAAGGAATAAGTTAGCTTCTGGTTTCACCCTGCCTATGTGTCAAAATTAGGATATCCTAACTTCTGCATGCTTGGAAAAAGACAAACTGTGTCTTGACTGTTAGATGAAAATTAGTTAACTAGCAGACCAAAAGGGCACTGGGCAAGGGTAAGGTTAAGTCAGCTTGAGGCACAAAGAATAGGAACAAACTTCGATGTCATCTCTCTTTCCTTCGGTGGGAGCTGCGATAGCTGCGGTGCTGCCCCGAGAGAATCTGAATCCAGATCCTTTTCCATCCTGCCAAAAATAGTGCTAGAAACATTTTTACAGGATTTCCTAACCCCCCCAAAAATACTGGGGCCCTAAAAATGTTCCTTCCCTAGTCTAATATTCCTAGCCTTGGCAATGTGTATACACTGTCACTATGCTTACAAAGTTTGCATTTATATAAAGCCCCCAATTGTTTAAAAATCTTTAAGGTATCTCCATTAGATTTAAGCATGTGCTCTAACTTCATGGGGTGAAATTAGTACACTGCAATCACTGCAAACATTACCTTGAAGGGATGCCTTGACAGACGTTGTAATTATCAGTGATGAACCGCTCTGGGCAATTCAAAGTATGTCAGAATTACCATTGAACCCAAAGAAATGATACTACCTACATGACTTAAAACTAACTACAAAAGAGAGGGGAGCAGGGTGGAGAATATTAAACACACAAAAAAACATGCAGAGTAGATGTATGATTGAAACTGGTCTAAATGGAAAATTGCTATTGATCAGTCCACTGATGGCACAATGAGCTAGTAAAATATCAATTCCCTTGGCACAGTTGACTACTTCCATTCGCCAGTGTATTTAGAAAATACACCCCTGGTTTGGGGTATGATATATGATATCCAGATCACATAAGGTCAGTCATGTCAATGTATGTACAAGTACAACCCACTGAACTGTGTCCTTGGTAGATGAGCATATTGTAACTCATAGTGTGGATGTGGGGGACACTCCCTGTCCCCACTTTGTTCCTTTTTCTTCATTTACTAATGTTGCATGAAACATAGGGAGCACATTGTCACCAACCTCCTTCCTCTCATCTTGTACACAAGGATTGTTTGTGCATGCTTAATAAATGACCCCATACACACAAGAAAAATATTTACAAGATTTTAATATGGATGCACATCTTACTTCTATATAATTGAATTTTTGGATCCTTTGAAAACTGAAATACAAAGCAACTCACATCCTAATTTTTACAGTTTATCACTTTGCATGATCATGTAACAAATACACACACACACACACAGCAGGAAGTCTTGTATCTTACATGAAGCAACTTGACTTTTGTAAAATGTTGAGGTATTATCTCAAAAGGTACATAGAGATAAAACTAACACTCACAAATCACCTTCCAAACAAAACTATTACATACATGGTTGGGATTGGTCAATTAGTCAAAGGATTTTGCCATTTTTTTTAATCAGAAAACATTGATAAGTCAGTTCTGCCAAGGCAGACTGTTTGGAAATGGGACACATTCAAATAACTTGCAAAATTTGATTGCGTCCTTATACGGGAAATGGGACAAACTTTTGTACATCGGTGACTGCAAACCATGGGCTACCATTTTCTCTGAAAGGCGATAGTCACCCTTCTTCACATCGCCACAGGAAACAATTGCACCATTATGAAGCAGTCAATGTAATGTTTCTGAGTGTTTTGTTTTTTGGTTTATTAAAACAAAAAATCTGTGTGCACCACACCTCAACTATAATCTAACAAGTTAGTTCTCAAACCCCACCCAAAGGTCACCCTTTTTCCTTTTATCTCTTGTTGATAACGCAATGCCTCTTCTACTGCTCAATGGATCCTATCATCGCTATCACTTTTCCTCGTCACTCTGTCCAAGGTTTTCTGTGGCTTGCTGCTGGCAGTACTTTCAGTAGCACTCTTTTCACTGTCAATGGAGACAGAGTCTTAGACACTTGGGCAGATGCTAGCAGAGGAAGGAAACATACCCATGTGATCTGGTTAACATTCTATTGGGACTCTTCAGTAACCAGTCCATGAAAAGTTATGGGTTGGTATTCTGAAGGGAACTAAACTTTATACCTTGATTTAAACCATGCTGGTTAGTCACAAGAGGACCTTTTTTTTCTTACAACTACTCTAAAAAAGGGCTGTACGGGTGGAAAATTCCTCATGGATGTGGCTGAAACAGCCCATCCTGAGGACTTTTCTCACCCTTTCATTTGACTTTCGCAGTATTTTGATGGAAAAAAGTTCCCTCTTGTAGCTAACCCTGGTTTAACCAGTACTACAGTTAGTCTCCCTTTCAGAATACCAACCATGTGGTAGATTTGTAGCTTTACATGTAGTTAGTGTCAGTTTTAGCAGAAATCTGTATTGCATTTAGAAACAAAATCTATTCCATTTTCATAGAGTTAGATTACATAATCACTCTGAAAATTACCACACGTTGTAAGTACCGTCTTACCTGTTGATAGTATTTAAAACAAACAAAAATGTTTTTTAATTTTTTACATTTATATTTATAGCAAGAATACAATAAGTGTGTTTCTATTGGACCTAATTTTTCCGGTTTAACCAAAAAGGAATTACTTGGCTCCAATAGAAACATGCGTCCTACTGCATTTTCTTGCTTATCGATGAAAGTTTCCCCCGTATTTATCCTTGTTTGGAAGGATAATGCCTGAGAAATTATCCGGTTAACGTCAATAGAAACACACAGCGTCCGATAGAGTGCACATACCGCTCAAGACCAGAAATTGACGCCATGTGATGGCAGTAATGGACCCCGTCCCAGTATGCCAGCGATGTTTGACTTAGTAACCAAGGTGTAGCAACGCATTTTGTCAACATCATTTCCGTCGCCTTCTTACCATTTTGGTGCGCAATTACATGTCTCTGTAATATACCTCTATCCTTTCTGCCTATCACGACGTGTGGCTGGGCTTGCAGAAGAATTATTTACCGATGAATTAAAACTCAAAACTGGCATTAGACTAAGGACATTTGCTCTTCCCGCCATCTTTGATCTGACAGTTCGGCGAGGTCACGGCCCGCAATACAACGCAGTTGACTTGTGCATATGACCTTTAGCTGGTAAAGTCACAGTCCGTGACGGCCGGTCGCATTTTCCGGAAAACGCTGCTCAATAGAAACTTCGCACTATCGGCTATTCTCAGTATCAACCGGATAAATTTTTATCTCGATAAATACCGTCTGCTCAATAGAAACACGCTTAATGACAGTAAGCCAATATTTCTAGAGTATTGTACTTTTAATGGCCTTTAAAGATATTTTGAGATAAATAAAAGTTAGTAGTATATAAATACTACATGGTTAGAGGGAAATAGGGCACGCTATTTTCCTGAGGTAGTGGCTACAGGCCTATAACCTCGAACCCAAAGGGTGAGGGTCATAGGCCCATAGCCAGTGCCAAGGGAAATAGTGTGCCCTATTTTCCCCAATATAAAACCATGTTTTTATTAACCCACTTTGACTCTGGGGACAAGGTTGTAGGGAAATATTCTGATCTATTTCCCTAGGGAAATAGCACTTTTAATAGGAATCAGCCAATGAAATAGCATGATTTTGTTC
This sequence comes from Ophioderma brevispina, assembly GCA_023653785.1. Lineage (NCBI taxonomy): Eukaryota > Metazoa > Echinodermata > Ophiuroidea > Amphilepidida > Ophiodermatidae > Ophioderma > Ophioderma brevispina. The sequence goes on from JAMKCH010012583.1 coordinate 85,849, forward strand.
ATGAAAATTCATAAGTTCCCTGTGAATGTCATCCACCTTTTGTAGACCTTACAAGTCTACATAAATGAACACATGTGTACATAACCACAGAAATCACCCTTTTCAAAGTATCCAAATGTTAGAAATGAAAAGCAGAGGTCACATTTTGTATTTTAGACTGGTTCCATTTTTCAAAAAGCAACTAGTCGAAGGCATTTTTGAGTAAAAGCAATTGAAACAGTGTTTCTATATGGACATTTTATGCTGATTCCAAATCTTCCGGTCCCCAAAGCCAATTTTTAGGGGAAGTGTGCCTAATTTGCATAAATTCAAAATGGCCGCCATTTTAACATTTTTTGTTCATAACTCAAGATTTAAGGCTTGTAAAGACTTCATTCTTGTGTCTATACATATGTTTTCAGGGTTGGAGAACACAACTAGACCATGAGTTAAGGTATTATGCAATATATTGACAATTAATTTGCATAAATTTAAAATGGCGGCCATTTTGAATTTTTATGCAAATTAACTGTCAACATGACCTAATGCTATAAGGTCATGCACCATGAATTGGGAGCAAAATGTGTTACATGCTTGAAACTACCAAATATTACACGTTTTCACACTTAAATGAGAGTAAATCATCATTTTGTTTTGAGATAGCTATAAAACTATATATTGTTGTAAAGCTAAAAATGTAAGGAAAACAAATATGCAACTTGTATGTGCATATACAGGGTGCCACAAGTGTCATATAAGGTGAAAGTGAAATGTTGATGTAAAAAGTACAACATTTTTGGCAGTCAAATTTGTTACCTTCAATTAACATCATAGCTTAAACTGTTGTATTAGTCAAAATGAACGCCACATAAATAACAAACAAAATGAGATGTTATTTATCTTAATACATGGCAGGGTTACAAAGATATAAAACCAAAAAAATGCAAAAGCCCCGAATATCAAAAATCCCTAGACTTTAACACATGCCTCATCCGTAGGCACCTCATCCATAGGCACCACCCTCTCTGACCCCGACTGACTTAAAATTACGACAACTCAAAAAGTAAACATAGCACAAAATTGAATCTGCTACCATATCAAAGCTAGATAAATTCCCTTTAAAATGAAATATAAATCAGCTGAATACCTAACTTGGTTCTTATGATACAATAAAAAATGTTTAAAAATATTTGTGAAAAGGTAACGCCACCCTCATTTTGTATACCCCAACTCATGGCGCATGACCATAACTAATGATCTAATTCCTTGACCCTGAAAAACATATGTATAGACACAAGAATGAAGTACAAGCCTTAAATCTTGAGTTATGCACAAAAATGTCAAAATGGCAGCCCATTTTGAATTTTTATGCAAATTAGATGTTAAGTTGACATAATGATATAAATAATGATTCTAATTGTGTTCATTAACCCTGAAAAATTTGTATAGACACAAGAATGAAGTCATTACAAGCCTTAAATCTTGAGTTATGTACAAACAAACATTAAAATGGCGGCCATTTTGAATTTATGCTAATTAGGCACATTTCCTCTCAAAATTCAGCTTGGGGACCAGAAAATTTGGAATTAGCATAAAATTTTCATCTAAAAACACTAACTCAATTGCTTTTACTCAAAAAATGCCTTCGTTATATTGAAGGAAGCACTTTTTTGAGAAATGGAACCAGTCTATTTGAAATTATTAGCAATGGACTATTCCAGATAAACTTTACACATAACCTACGGAGGGCATATCTAGATTTGAGTGCATTCTTCCCATATGGGGTATTGAATTATATTTGGAACAGCCATGACCATTTTTTAATTTAAAGGTCCATGGCCCGATCACTAATAGCCTCGTCCCCAGAACCCCAGATTTTACCGGAAGTGGTCAAAATTTTGGTATCAGAAGAAAGCTACTATTTTTTCTTCATTTACTCTATGAAATCTAATGGCTAACGGAGGTTTGGTTTGGAAGAATGAGAGAAAATGATTATCCATGCTTTTGTGTGTTTTGTTGTTGGTCTTTTCCATTCCTTTTGTTTTTTTTTTTTTTTTTTAATATTAATTTTAATGTATCTAGGGGTTTCACAAAATCACGTTTCTAGCGCTCACATCAAAACTGATTGAAAATATCGGCGAGTTTTGGGGTGACGGCCATTTTATCACGATGAAAACTTCATATACTTAAATAGGACAATCCCCCTTTAATGAGAATAAACAAAATACCTAAAAATTAATAATCTGAATCAGCTGCAGGAAATTGTTATTTCTGAAACATTTCTCTCATCATCATCATGCATAGCACGTTTTAACCACACCATTACATATATGGCCAAATCATGGTTTTATTTAATCTATGGTTCCACAGAATTTATTATCAATTCACAGGATTTTCAAGATTTTTTCAGGCAAATACTGGTATGTTTGCCTCCTTGTTTAGAGGATTTGTCTTCCAGGATGACAAAATAGATTTAAAATATTAGAACTTTAAGGTCAAATCAAGTGGGTTGGGACATTTTGGGGTTTCAAGATGTTTTGCCAGGTTTTCCATGTAAAGTGGGAACTTTGATTGAAATCGACCACAAATACTGAAAATGTACCTGGTCTTACATGAACACTGACAGGAACGGAAATAAATCACAAAGTTTATGGTTGTTTGAAAGGTTAAAGGTAAGTTATTTATACAATGTTAGACCAAAACTTTGGATATCGTTAAATGAGCATAATTTATCCTGGGTATGTTACATACATTTCTATGACTGCAAAAACCAATGATGCAGCCTCCATTGTGAAATGGAATGAAACAATCCTTACTGTTTTCTAGCTAATACAGTGGATGTTAAATTTAATGCCACCTATGTAAAACACCCAATCTACTTCCAAGAAACAAGGAGCAGAGGAAGAGGAGGGAGTATAATATAGTGAGGAGGGAGCGGAGGAGAAATAGATCCAACTAGAATTTCGCGGTTCTCGGCATTCGCGCTCGCTCGATATTCAAAGAATATAAGCTGGGCCGCCCCATGACCTTGACCTCGGCACATGACCTTTGACCTCATCAACATATGAGGGATCCAGGGTTCACCTATGACAAAAGTTTGGTTCCAATGAACTTCAACTTTTCCAATGGAGGTCATTTTTTAAAAAAAATTAACATTTAGGACACACACCAACACACATACACCCCACACTACACTTGCCACACCGGATTGCCTAAGTGTGCCTCCAGCTAGAGCTGGGGGCCCACAACAAGAGAAAGGAGAGAGATAAACAGAAAAGGAAAAAAAACTAACTGGTCAAGTTTCGCATTTGACCGGCAGGTTTAAGGTATTGTTAAAATGTAAATATCTAACGGGGTATGAGAATATTATTTTTTTCCAAAAAGGCCGCCTAGATATCCAAATATTACTATTTATTTCTTCCAAAAGTATTTCTAAGATAATCGGTTTATTAATTTAGAGTAGATACGGCATATTTTTTACATATCAACTTCCACGCCAGCCATATAGCAAGAGTATTAATAAAAAAACAATGGAAAAAAAAAAAAAAAAAAAGGTGGACCATTTCGGGAAAAGCTGAAAAATGTCAGAATTGGTGCATAAATGTGTAAGAATTTAACATACTAAAATCCCAAAAATCTCTTTGTGCATTTTCAGAAATAAGGGGCAAGTTTGTACAGGGGTAAATTACGAAATATGCATGTCCTTAATGGTTCCAACATTTGGTCATGTCCCAAGGATTAAAAAAAGGTTAGTTTGCCCTATCTATGGCTTTAGTTTAATAACTATATGGTTGAAAAACGCTCAGGTCATCCTGGGGGATAAATTTTCAGAATGGTTCGGATTTCTTGAAAGATGTGTCAAATTCTTCATATAGTGTACATGAAACACCAAATGCAAAATAATTTAAACAGGTGATGGTCATTACTTGCAAAAATTACAGGGCAAGTGTGAGGGGTTCTACAGGGGGCTCTATGGGGGTCACTGCTTTTGTCTTATATGTCAATATTGATCCATTAGGTGATGTGAATGAACATTTTATGTTTTAATTATGACTTCGAGCAATTTGAATCTGGTTTCTATGAAATTGGATCATTTTGAATGAAATATTTACCCCCCGGATGACCTGATTGATTTAGGTCTGTAGTACTTAAACTACAGGTTGTGGATGGGCAAAAACATACCTTTGATTGATCATTGGGACATGAAAAAAATGTTGGAACACTTTAAGGACAATTCATAATATTTGTAATTTTACCCCTGTACAAACTTTTCCCCCTGATTCTGAAAAAAGACACAAAGAGCGATTTTAGGACTTTGTAGTATGTTATCTAGACACAATTCCGCACCAATCCTGACATTTTCAGCTTGTCCCAGAAGTTTCCACGTTAAAACTAAATTTTGCACTAATAGCTAACATTCATTGCGTGAAAAGTACGTTAAATGTGCCATAGTAACGACAGTACCAGGCCCCTGGACAGTGAGTTAGCAAATTGGTGACTGCCATAGAGCGCTGCCATTGGACGATAGAGGCAAACGTATTTGATATGCTATCTGGTATGCCATCTGTCATGTGATTCGGACATGGCATACCGGTTGCTGAATGTGCCCACTGAATTATGGGGACCTTGTTATGTCAATTAGCTGCGAAGCTTTTTTACAGATTCCACCCTAGGGTGGAAGCTCAAACGGAGGTGATGAATGAACGTGAAAACCTGATTACGGGAATCGGCAGACAGTCACAATCAATTCCCATTGATTGTTGTTCCAGACAGTACAGAGAGAGCGGGGAGATAGCTGTACCCTGATAGCGCCACCATTTTCGATACGCTACCTAATTATTTATGCAGAGTGACGTAGGCGGGGATGACATAGAGTAAATAGCGCCACGTACGACTGCGAAACTATAAGCTACAGATTGTTGCCAGTAAATTGAACCAAGTTCAAGCAGTTGCTTGCTCCGGCAACTGAAATTCACACAAATATCTTCAAACGGCCCAATTTGCTCGCCCAGTACATCGCAATGGGTTAAATAGCGAAGTACTGTGCGTAAAGTAATTTGGCAACATGGAAAACAATTTCGGCCGGACCGACCTCCAAGCTGACAGCCACTAAATTAATAGTCTTCCATCCTTTTGAGGCGGAAGACTAAAAAAAAAGAGCAATAGAGAGATGGACAAGAGAAGCAGATAGAAAGAGATAACCCAACTTAGTAGAGTCAAAGAGCGTGTGAGCGAGAACAGAAGGAGAATGAAGGAAGTCATAGTAAGGGTCAAGGTGTTTATAGCAGTTATTTTTATTTCATAGATACTCTTACACACAAGTATCAATGTGAGTCCATTATAGTTACCAAATTTTGTTCTAAATTAGTTGTATCGATAATAGGCATAATTCCTTACATTTTGTTTATAATAGACATGACTAGTGGTCATAGGATAGATAAAATAATGTACTAGGTATGATAGGGTACATGAAAACCGTTCCATCCAACAAGATTAAAGTACCATGCTAGGTTTTGTTTAGGGCAGTTTATGACAGAACTTCCTTTATCATTTTAAATTTATCACTCAACAGGACTTCTATTACACATAAACAATGCAAAAAACCCTCACCATATGATGAATGTAGAAATTGTATAAATAAAGGGTACCTTATAAACCATGCTTTTCATAATGTGTCTAGCTGCCACACCTGTACTGCCAACAAGCAAAATGGTAAGCACAGATCCAACTGGTCATATTACTTGACTCAGGAACTTCCGCCTTATACAATGTTTAATTCATATACTCGGTGGTAGTGCATACCGTACCACCAATCTAATAGAATGATGTTCCTACACATTACATGATATCTTCATAACAACATCAACAAAAATATTGAGATGCGCCTTATTATGATGCCATGCATTAAGGACCAGGAATCCCATGAAACTAATAGTATTAGAGATTAATGGCATAACACAAAGGGACCAACAAACAACTAAAAACATGTGAGGATGCATCCGGTTGATTTCAATATGGTGATGCTTGTCGTTAACTTCACTGTTAGTGCTTTGCTCAGCCACTGCAGGGCTGTTAGTATTATCACCACTCACTCGCCTTTTTGCTAAATAGGGAATACAAAAAACACAGATTTAAACACAAAAGAAAAGAAATGTACAAGACATTTTTTCTGACTTTTCAAAAGCCAGCCACACACACATACAAACATGTGCACACACATGCACGTACACACATATGTGCATGCCACAGGTGTACGACATGCACACCATAGCAAAATAAGGACATGAGGGCATTACAGATGGTACATTTAAACACATTAAGTTTCACCAACCTTAACACTTATGAGCTGCCAGGTTGACAGAATAGGCGACCTGATATTTGCCCCTTAGCACTAAGGATGCATGCATACAGACATGTGAAATGTTGCACACAATTAGCATGTAGGTAAATAGCTAGCAGTGGCATAACCAGATGTTTGCAAATGGGGGGGGAGTAAGGGGTGCTGAGGCATTTTCTGCGGGGGCAAATTTGGGTCCTTCTTATAGACATTGTACAAACGGTCAGTTTATTTGGGGCATGGCAGGGGGTTGGGGGGGAGGGGCACGGGTTCGGAAGCAGGGGGCAATGGACAAGCCCCGCTGGTTACGCCACTGATAGGGAGGTCTTTGTATTACCCAAATAATTGTGCCTGTATATAAATACTGACATCTCAACCCAAACAGAAGAAAAGCCCATGCACCAAGATACGGACCCAGGTATTATGTGTGTGTAGAAGTGAAAGTCTTTGAAATATGATTTTTAAAAAAAGAATATGCCAATGCTATTTTCTGGCTGTTAGGTACTTGTCACCCATTGTTGATGAACATTTGAGTTGAGAAGATAGATCCATGATTCAGCCTATAAAGTTGTATTAAGAAATTGGTGATTAAATGGCAAAATAGAAAAATTAGATTAAAATTTGTCCCAGTGGATGGTTACTGTGTGTATGCAAACTCCAGTACCTGCAGATGATAGATTAAACTACAGCAAAATTAATTCTCTGTAAATGAAAAAATGAATAGCGCCATATTGAGCTTTCAAAGTGATGTTAATAAACATTTAAAAATGGATCTAATTCAATTGGACCAATGTCGAAATGAGACAGGCAAAATATGATGTGTGGAAAGCTCAATAAACAACAAACTATAAATGATCCTTTTAAAGGGCCCTTGACATTACATATAAGCCTTTCCACACATTGCCAATTTTGTTCGGGCAATATAATCGTGTTAAAAATCATTTCTACAAATGTGACATGGTCTGCGTGAAACAAATCACGTCCATAAAATGGTGAAAATTTGGAGAGTTGGCCCATTTACTATGACATGTGACAGAGATGTGACAAGGACACATGGCAATTTTTCATAGGATTTACTTAATTGGTTTAATCACTAGAGATATATAAGCTAGGAGATTGGTAATGCAGTATCCTTGCCAAAGGCAATAGAATGACTGAGTTCATGAAAGTTTTAATTCCGCCTATTGTATTGACCTCTGGCAGAATTGCACTATCATGTTGCAGAGTGCAATTTTTATTTTTTCGCTAACCAAGCCCACAAAACAAATCTCATAGTCACTGGCCCCGTTCATGATTGTTAATTTTATCACAAAACAATGCCTTTTGCCGATCGGTTTGCATGAGCTGGTTTAACAGTTGAGACTACATATAGAAAAGTTAATCCCATGAAACATTTCTGAGTTTTTAAATGAGGACACGGCACATTTGAAAACCTAGGCCCTTTAGATTTTTTAAAATCGATATTTTTGCCTGGTTGTAAAGCTTTATGGACCATTAGACCTCACATAAAATATTAAGACCAAATCAGTGCTGTAATGGGTTACAGAACAATTTAAAAATAATGACTTCCGGCGGACATTTATTCAGTTAGAGAACGAAATTGGTTAACACAAGAAGAAAACCACCTTGGAGTGTTTTCCATAGCATGCACCCTGTTTGACCGGTCTGTGATCTTTGTGGTTTTAATATAATGAGTACAAAATTATGATATTCATGTAATAGACATTAATTAGGGTTACGCAGACTTAAAAGTTTAGCCTACAAATTACATGGATGTCTTTCGCCTCTTATTAAGGTCCTATCTTTTTGGGTGGTATGTTATTTTTATGTGAAAATATTATCTATATTCCTTCCAAAGGCCAGAATACATCAAATTGAGAAATTAATAGGTTTTGTGAAAAGTGCAGTTGATACTTTAATCATTCGTAATATTTTAGGGGAAGCAAAGTTCATCAACTCTTAATATCAGCATAATTTAAAACATAAGTATATAGTGTATACCAGGTGGTATGCTCAGCATGAAATAACTTTGCACAACTATCCTGTACAACGCATTATTACGTAGCATCAATGATCAAAGCAGCCCCTTAATCAAAAGTTAATTACAAGCTAGGCAAAATGTTAGTTGAATGATATTCATAAATGTTTATTATGAGAGAGGAAAATATGATTGGACAAAAAACCATGCATTGATATTTGTCAGTGCACCGTGCGTATGTTAATGAGCGTACGCGGAGCGCTTACGACGTTTAGCGTGACGTTGGATTGATCATTTTATGAGCGGGTTTATATGTGCATGACTTCTTCGTAGAAAAACATTTCTGCATTAGATTTCATTACATTTCAGATTTTCTTGTAAAAACTGTCTATCGTAATCACGTTTGAATTAGGTTAATGTCGTATATTTTTAAGTTTCTAGTGCATTGGCAACAATCACTGCAACTTGCGTCAGTTTGACCAGACTCATAATGGCACGCGGCCCCTGCGGGGCTTGTGCCATTATTCGGCGTCAAACTGAGCGAGCGTGCATTGATTTTGGCCAATGCCCCGAAAGCTCAAACTATTCAGCCATTCAACCTCTAATCACAGAATGCATTTTGCAGGCAAGAATAACAAACCCTTTATGAAATAAAGGGTGTGCAGTATCCTTTGGCGAAAATAATGTGTCCGAGGTCGGAAAAAAATAAACTATATAATGACAGGCGGCAGCCGAGCCCTATTTTAATTTTTTTCGGCCGAGGATTACATATGAGCCCATAAATAATACTGCAACCCTTTATTTCTAATTCTATTCCAAACCAAAGGTGATAAATGAGAAAATGCATTCGCGACCATTATACAGAATAATGGGCAGTAACTGACCAATCATCATGCTGCATTTTCAATAATGGGCAGCAGAGGTAATAGAATTCTTGTTTGAAATAAGAATGCTTGATATTGGTGCAGGCTTGCATATAATGGTGGGGGACAATTGAATTGGAGATGTGTTTGAAGTATTCCAGTCATTTTTTTCAAAAACAAAGAAATGGGAGATATCTCACGAACACGTGATTCTAAATTGTGACAAAATAAATTTGAGCAGTTAAATACATATGTGATACATCATAATAAAAATTATATCACTGTGGCCAAGCTCATTTTTTGAAAAACAAAATACCTTGCAAAATGCAAGAATAAAAAATAACCAATAATCAAAATTATTATTATTAAAATATTAAGATATGCATCTTCAAAAGTTAACTGTAGGTAAAAATGTGATGGATCATGGAACAACTATATGTAAAGATATACAAAAATGTACTTTGACAGTAAATGTCCACAATATGTACCACCAGGATTCGCCCCTTTTTTACCTCAGGGGCTTTGCATTTAAAAAAAACATTTTAACTGAGAACATGTTTATTTGGGATGCAGCAGACAAATGTGAAATTTGGTTCCCCTGCTTGATGTTTGCTTATATGCCCCCCCCCATCACTGAGATTCGCTTATGGGCCCCTCAACTGCACATGGTGACTTCACCAAAAATGCTTCATACCAATCATTAAAACAACGTTTCTAGCAGAAAGGATCCTACAAATTTTGGTTCGTATCAAATACCTTCTGAGTTGGTGAGTAATAAATGATGGTCAGGTGGTAACAATGTACCATGTTCTGGTGCCAAGACATGAGAATGGCAGTAATCCACCATATTACAGTGATTGTATTGGCATATCTAAGTCCTTCTGCAATGACGGATGACATAAGCTATTTTATTCAAGCACAAATCAATTTTTATGCAAGACAAAACTTTCATTCACCGAGCGGAGATCCATTAAATTTTAAGCGATTGCATTTTTAGACTTTAATCAGCTAAGCCACCAAGTTAATACAAATGCTTTGTCAACTCTGGCAACATACCTCACTGTTGTGCCTCTTCAAACAAACATATTTGAGTGCCTGTTATGTACTTGTTTAAGAGATATTAGTGAAATTGAAGTTCATGTGCAGAAGAACAATTGTTCCAAAATGGTCCCCTCACAAGATAGTCATGTAACATCAGCACTCGTGACACCACTGTGTAAATGCTCTGAACCGTAGCGTACTGGGGGCAGTCGGCGTCGATTCAAGGAGGGGGGCAAATTCCCAAGTTGTACGCCAGTCGACTCGGTAATTTGCTGCAAACAATTGCCATAATTTACATTAAATTTGCCCAAATGTAGGCTGTGAAAATTGGTCAACATTTCCAGAAGAGGGATTGAAAATACTTATTTGGTCGAATTGTCCCACTTTTGGAGCCAGGAGGGCAACCTGCCCCCCAACCCTGGCCACCCCCGCCTGTACGTCCGCCCATGTGCTTGATCTTTTGCCAGGGGGAAAATGCCTATTTTTATCAGGCTCGTACATCCCTCTGGTAATGCCACTGCACAAGTGGCATCTCTGATCCCGGATTCACTAAGTCTTTACTGGGACATCAACTAGCCATATATCTTTAAGTGACCAGCCACTTCACAGAAATTGTCTAATCTACATGTTACAATGCTCTTGCCAGAAGAACCTTACACACCTGCTAACATTGAGAACCCAGATATCAGAATACATGTGTTGTGAACACCTATCCAAAGCCCCTATGGGGGTGTTTATTTGTGACATACTTTAAGGCATCTAGCTGAGTATACAGGGGCAAAGTCCCATAGAGTTACTGTGTGTTAGTTTTTAAGCTCAGGAAGGAGGCTTCAGGAGGCCCAGGGACGTTTATGGAATATGTCTGCCAGTTTTTCATTGTTAAAAACGTCAGAAATCAGAATATTCTATTTGATGCAACTTAGAGAGTTCAAAAAGGGAAGAGTTTGCAGGTATGTCATTATAAAACTACCAATTTTTTTAGCATTCAAAATACCATGGTGAGCTGGGAGTAATAAAAATGTGGTGAGTTTGTGTGATTATTACTGGAGTAAGATGCAACATGTTTTGCCCTGTGTGCCTGTGGAATTAGATCATGGACAAGAAATGATGAATGGCAGTTAACTTGTGCTATATACGGTTGATGTCCAATTATCACCAAGTCTTCTACTCCGATGGATGACGTATGCTATATATATAACAGAAATACACTGCATGGTTGCAATTTGATGCATATATTAGAGCTTTTCACTTGAGCAGAGATTGGAATTTGTGATTGATGGTTAAATTTGTAGATTCAATTACAGCCGCAGATTAAATACTTATCAAACTCCGAATATTTACATCACTGTGTGCCCTTCAAAATACATTTGGACACACTTGATCACTGTTATGTACTGATGTAAGAGGACTACTTGCCTTCTTGAGTCTCTTTGAGTCAGATTACTTTCATGCACTTTTTGCAAGAAAACAAAAAACAAGGGACATTGAACTGTCGCATTAAAAGATCGTCATGCACCTCCACATTCAAAATAACAAACTGGTGGACAACACTGTCATAATGCCTAAAGAATTATTCATGAAAAAAAAACAGTCGTTTGAATGCTGTTGAATTAAGAGTTGGGTTTTTGCACAAGTAATGTCTAGATCATAAAAAGGCTGCAATTGTCAAATAAACATGATTCATAACAAATTAGATCAATCTCCTGCTCAGTGTTCTATACCACAGCAGGCATATGGTCCCTGAATCACTAAGACCTGTACAACGGACATTTTCTTACTTGCGGGTAGGCTATACGGCAGCTACAGTGTCTACCGCGGCAGCTACTGCACAGTACACAATTGGCTAGTTGCAATGCAGTCGCTGCAAGATAGGGCTTCCAAAGTTACCAGTTATTAGGTATAATCATTTATGTGTCTACTCTATAGTGCCTACCCATTGATACCCTGTAGGTGCAAGAAGGTTGGATATGGAGTAGACAGTACCTGAGTAGACATGCGCTTCCACGTACTACTCATCACTTACCCGCAGTTACTAATTCGCCATTTGATAGACAAAATGAATGGCGCGATACACTTGGTCTCTGGTTGCAATTTTTTTTATCTTTTTTTTTTTTCAAAATCATTACAAATTCGATTCGGGCATCATCAGAAAGCCTAATTCAAGCACATTAATTAAAAATACATCGCGGTCCCCTGACCTGAAGTGTCGTCTGCCGTCACGGTTTGTGAATGGGGCCAAAGGTCACATGAGGATCACCAAGGGTCAAAGAAGGTCACCAACATGTCACCCCACCACCCATCCTTTCACCAAGTTACATCATCTTAGCCTTATGGAACTCATAGCGCATTCACTATCTTAAGTCCATTTTGGACCGCCCAGGTCACTGTAGATCACCACGTCACATGAGGTCCCCAAACCCAACATTCACACCCCTACCCCGACCCCCCCCCCCCTTTCCACCATTTACATCACCATAACCCTTACGGAACTCATACGGCATGCAATATATTAAGGTTTACCATTTATTGAACCACAGACACACACACACACCCAGATACACACCCACAGACATACGCCAGAGTAATCCTATTTGCCTTCTGCCATTCTTTGCAGACAGACACAAAAAATGCGAATAATGCCAAAAATTCCAAAACAAAATTGGCACATGAGAAATACCGCACGCGTGCTGATGACCAGTGTACCACGTACCTACTCTGTTACGGTGCAGACAGCCTGTGTTGTACACTATCCGCTATGGCGGCAAAAATACACATAATCCTGGCCTGAGAGTGTATGTGTTGTGTGTAGGTAATCCATGTTCCATTCGGTGGTAAGCTGCGTGTTAACTACAATGAAGAAAGTGGCTGTGTATGGGGGAATCACAAATCTTTCAGAGTGACACAGCAACTTCAAAGTACAATGTCTCAATATCTAGTTATATGTTCTTTGCAGAACCTATACCCAATTTAATGTTAGCATTTCGCAAAAAACCATGAGCTGGTGGGGGGGTGGAGTTAAATAAGTAGTGAGTGGTACTTTATATAGGAGTAAGATGCAACAAATGTTTTGTTTAAATGCTTTGGAATAGACCATTTGCCAAGGACTGAAGAATGGCAGTAAATGTGCCCGTTTCAGAAATGTATGAAGTATAGTAAGTTATTCTGCACCAATGGATGACATTTGCTATATGAGCAGACTAAATTGCTTATAAGAGCAAGAATATTGCTATAATGAGCAGAAAATCCTTTGCTGCATATTTGTGCATTATTGAAGGCTATATTTTACCTTCCTCTGGCGATGCCACCCCCGAGCCCGCAGCGGCATCTGGTGCTGCACGGTTTGTCTCATTATCTGAACAAGTTGCATGCGTTTACTGGCTTTTCTGGAGGCTACAGACACAGGGATACATTACAGACTAAAGTTCGGCACACCACAGAACCGACAAACACTGCACATATCTAATATATACATTTAAGCACACTAAACAGTGTAATTAGAATAAAAGGTTTAGTAAGCCGCTACATGGACAAGACTTTTTAGACTGCCATATTTGACATGTAAGCCAGATTTAGATCTTTAGAAACAATCTTATAAACTATAAACATTATTCCTTATAAATATAAGGGAAAACACAATGTGGGTGCTTTATTTTATATTCGCATATATTGAAGTCAATCACACCACACTGTAAAGTTACAACACATTTTTCCTAACAAACTATTAAAGCATAATCTATCTATAATGTAGGTATCATAACTCTGATAAAAGACAACTTTAGGTTTACTATAATGAATGGAGGAAAAGTGGACACAATTTCACTTTGGGTATATGGGATAACTATAAGAATGAGACTACAGTATCAATTTCAGAAATTACAAACAAAAACTCCTTGGACAATAAGGTTACTTAACTTTTAGGGTTGTATGGTATAAGTATTAAATCAAGATTGTGTTATTATATTACTTTGCCCACACCCTTTACAAATACATGTACAGACGGGTCTAAGAACTGTATTACTCACACATCATGCTATTTTTTTCGGGCATGTCTAGCCACTTGCATTTTTGCGTTTCTCTTCTTTCATTCATTAAGCAGGTTATAAATTCCTAAATTGTTATGGTGTTTTGTTCTTCCAATCAACTTCACTTTGAAGGGAGTTACATGATACCATTGATCTGAGAGTGATACTTTGGCTGGAGGGGAATGACAGAGAATGCTGAAATGACAAAAAATTGATTAAAAAATGGGTTGCTTCGCCTTTATTACCTCCCTCGCACATGTTTGGGTGTGCCCTTTCATTGCCCGCCGGATTATGTACTTTCAATAGAGACTGTGAGGCAATACTGCCTAACCTTCGACCTGTGGGGTTAAAGGTTAGCCACAGGTCACTCTTTGCTAAGTCAAATAAATACCACCCTTTAAAAGTACATTGAAAATTACTGGTCATTTCGCAGTCCTTTGAACTATACCAGACTTGTTTAAAGAATCTTACAATGCAGTACACAGTTAAACATAATTAACATCAATCACGCAGCTGCCTCGTTGGTATTAAAAGAAATAATCAACATAATCAGTGCTTCGCAAATAAAAGAGCTTTTACACTCAATTTTACACACGAGATTTATTTGCGCAAAAAATTCAGCAGTTTGTAGGAGGCAGTTGTAAATCTGATGCCTTGATACATTATAGACTTCAAGAACTCTGCTGAGTAAGCTACATCAGATGATGGGGACAGTGGCAGAGCATCATTCACTCTCGTTTCATTCACAGAGGCCTTGTCATTTGTCAACACTTTCTTCATTGGGAATTTTTTTTTGTTTTTTGTGATGAAAGGGGTATTGCATCCCTATGATGTTATGCCACTGGTCAGACACTTGAAGAATTTGCGTGGAATTTTGCTTAGTATTATGGTATGGATGTCAGTAAAATTTGAGGAATATACTAATGAATCAAATTATAGTTGTTTTTGCCCTGTACAGCAGCGTATAGAACATGTGTAGCTGAACCGTTTGCCCTGAAAAGGTGCAACAGGAGATTTCACATATCAGATGACAAAATTACTTTTTAATTATTGCAAGCTTCCATCACCAATATCCACTCTGAAATGACTAAGCTATGAATCATTTTAGTACAACATTTGTAGGAAGTTCTATATGTTGTATGGGAAACAAATGTTGAACTTTACGCCTGTTTTCAATACTTAAATCTAAGCAAATCTTCAAAATCACCTTTTGTTTTCACCTTTAAGACACTGCTGTAGCCAAATACAGGTAAAACCTCTACTAAGTGTCCCTATCTATATGAATCCACTACGATGACACAATTTTTAATGGGATGCCTTGACATCTCTTGTTGCCCTTTACCACACAAGCGCTGATTTTTATAAAATATGTTAACCAATGGTTTTGATCTCTCTTGAAAGAGGTTCATAGTACAAGGAGCATATCTGCCATAACAATCTGATATTACATTCGTTAAAGGTGGCGTCTTAATGTCCATTATTGGAGGATTTCGAGTATACAGGGTCTATCAAATGGCATAATTGGCATACCCTTTTTTTTTGCTGTTACTATCATATACTAGTCGTCTGATGACCATGAACAACTTCATTTAATACAACATGCACTATTCACGTTGTCAATACACCTAGGCAATTCACCAAAGCATACATTAAGTTGATTGTTTGATTCAAAGTCTTGACTCATGTTTTGCTATTTTTGAAGTCCAAGTCCATCTGTTTGCTATTTGTCAATTAAAAACATAGTACTACTGCCAAACTCCACTCCAAAGTTTGACTGACTCACTGCAAGATTCCACTTGTTGAAGTCAACAGCATCTGTTGATCCATTTATTGGACAGTCACTTTCCTTACAAATGTAAGGAGAAGCCATCAATAGCACTAACTAATGATCAAGCAGTCGGCCCTATCGACATTACTGAAGGTATAGAGTCCGTTTTGTGTTTTTCAATACTCTTTGATTTTATTTTGTCTGATGATGCTCGGGTTAATGTTATGATGTGGTATTGAAACTTATGGGATATACATATGTGGTGGTAGGTCATGTGTATACCAGCTATGATTTTTTGGTTCAATAATTACCTTTCACAAATTAATGAACTACAGTAGATTTATATTATATTATAAACCTTAATAAAAAAAATCTAACCCACCCACACCACACACCCATACTACTGCCCACAAACTGCCCTCATGTGTGGTATTGTCCTACACTCAACTGGAATAGAAAATATTTTATCTTTCGCTTCAGACTCTGGCATCTCATGATTCATTTTTCATACAAGTACAAGATTATAAATGAACAATACTTCCAATATCTGTCTAACCGTACAGAGTTAAGGCAGTACAGCTGGTGCCAGGGTAAAATCTTACGGAGGGGCAAAATGACAATTACTCATATAGGTAAAATCCTTTCCTTTTTTGCCATTTATATTTAAAACCCCATTTTTTCAGATTTTAAAACTCTTGTTGAGGTGGGGGCTGCCCTGCCACCCGCTGTGCCGCCCTGGTCCCCTACGCTTATCATGTGTAACTATTCTGGTGACTGATGCCCAAGTCAACACATGCTATAACATTAAAAGATAGCAAAATGGTCTAACACCATACACAACTGAGATAATGTTAACAATCACAAAATAAACCATCCACATTTCACATTCTTGATAATAACAGCAGAAAGAATGGCAAATCAAGTGTACATTCTTGAAAAATGAGTGATCAATATTGCAAAGAGGAAATAGTACAACAATCTTGTTTTTAACAAAATACATAGAAGCCATACTAAGAAGAAGCTAACATTTTAAACACAATGTGATAAACTTAAGCGCAAAAGTTCAAAGGAATTGTTATAACTCCCAGTGCCAATCTTTTTTTAAATCTGAAATATCAGACAAGAAGAATAGAAATACTTTGTTAATAATGCAGAGAAGTAGCATACGGATAGCTGCAATAAAGCAAAGCTGTGTAAGAAAGCCAAGCAATAGTTGTTATTCAAACAGTAATGGACCGTACTTGGAAAGATTCAGATAAAAACCTGCAGAGGAATTTTTACCTTCATTCGTCATGTCTGACTTAGACTCCTTTCGTCCACCTGAAAGAATCAGTACATAAACACAAGTTTCTCAGTTGATACTGTTATTTCCAATTTAAGCCCAGATAGCTGTGGATTTCACTGCATTAAACATCAAGCTTGGTGCAATATTAATAAAAAAATGAATAATGCAATCAAAAGGAAAACTTAATATGGCTTGCTTATAGGAGAGACGTGTAGAGGTGAAACATGTTTTTCTTTACCAGAAATCCATTTTATCTCTACCATAAGCACAAAAGCTTATGTAAATAAAATAAATACACTTAGGCATTTAAAATCACCTTATGGAACTTATCCAAGGGTTAATTATAATATTACTTTGCATAGATTAGCAAACGACATGAGCAATACCTATTCAATAAATGCAAATAAACAATGAATAAATTAAAGGAATGAACATGGGGATGAAACCCAAACCCAGGCACCCATGTAAAACCACAAATCATATCAAATCATACGATTTGAAATTTGTTATAGGACTGAAAAGCAAATTCACTTGAAAATGTGGAAGATTGTGCCTTGATCTCACTGTGAAAGGCAAGCATTTTGCCACTACATTAACCCATTACCCTTCCCAAAAGAAGCTCTTCAAAAGGACTTCATTGATGGATAAATATCGTGTGTGTGTGTTCAATGGTTTCCATGTTTGAAGAGCCCACATATTAGCTGAAAGTAGTTGGGTAACTTTTAGTACCAACCTAGAAGTGATATGCAAATGATATGAATAAAATTACCTTAACTTCGAGTAAATGCCAATGCAGGCAAAGCAGTATTTTGTATGAAGATACTATTGCTAGTGCTATGACTGATTTCCTAGCAGAGCACTCAGTCAAGCCCAAAATGACTTACCATAATGCCAAATGCAGAAATACTAGTATGTGATGCTTTGTAATTCAGACAAACAGATTTATTGTAAAGCCATTGGCATTAAACAAGTTGGCAAAACATTGGAATTGGGTTGCAATAATCAAGATGCTGGTTTAAGATTTATCTGGCCATGTGATTCAAAAATGTGAAATATTGCACACTTGATTGGATAAAGTTTTGGTTGTACTTAGAAAAGGTAATTTTCAATCAAGCAATGTTACACCAAAAATAGGGCTGGTCTATTGTTTTCAAGAGAAGATTTACCCAAAAATTAGATTCATGACCATATCTGTATACATTGTGCAATTTTACAAGCATAGCAACTGTGAAAGTTACCTTCTGAAAAAAGTGCTGGAAAGAACTCTACCCAACTTGAACTCGTCACTACCACCAATAAATATCAACAGAGATCAACAACATTTCAAATCAGCTATCAAAGAACTCTTCAAAAAGTAACCAAAACACTTTCCCACTTTACTGCCACCCCTATTAATTGGCTAGGTTTATGTGCATTGGGTATTATATATATGAACAAAAAGCAGATCCAGAAGCTGGAAAATGAAGCTGTATTTAAGAAAAAGAATGAATGGATTAAGCAACTTGGTGCCAGACTTCATCTCAGTAGGTGCAGCTGTGCAGTGGTGATTCAATTACACATCAAATTCTGTGTAGGAATATTGTGAACAGTACAGTTGGGTGGAAATGTTGGTTAGACAAAATGTAATGCAAACTTTAGCAAGGTGATGTGTCGTTTCCACTGAGCCTGTGAATAGAAATTAGTCAACTAACACCATGTGACTGATGCCATCTTGTCTAATAAATGCAAGACATTACAATGCTACGTTCTGCTTAAACTTCAGTTTTAAGGTACTGTACAAATAATTTCTGGTAATTGTGAAATACCCATATTTTAGCTTGTTGCATAGTAATGGGACAAAATTCTGCCAAAATATTTTGCAGATAAGATGAGAAAAATACCATGCTTTCAATGATACCAAAAGCTCAGATTTGATAGTTTGAGTGGTGGGGTCGAGGCTGAGGATCGAGTAGTTTCCCCTTAAGCAACCACCAATTCTGCTTTTGAATGAACTCCAAGGTGGCCAATTATGGCCTGAGAATAATGTACTGGTGAATGAGTGGATTTATATTGTTAATACCAAGGACTATAATTGGTAGCCACTGTACATTCTTGCATTTATTGTAATTAGATTTATCCGCTGGGTGTGTGGTCAATTATACTTGCAATAAAGAAGTGTATAACAGTAGCGGCATGAAGGATGTTTCATGGAGATAAAACAATACACTGAAGCAATGCACAAAGCTAACCATCCCTGTTATGCCAGATTTCAACCATTTTAAAATAACACAAATTCAAAATTGAATTGCAGTCGATCACATCATCCAAGGTTATAGAAGACCATATCCAATATGTTGTTACTGCAGGTGGATTGAGAGATTTCAGCAGTCAGTACTGGACCAGGATAAACAAGCAAGCACTTACACCATGCCCAATCACCTTTGTCAGCCAAACAAAATGCATGTTCTTTACCCGAAAGTCTTTTCTCCAATATTTTGTCTCCGTCTCTAGAAGTCCTTTTCTTTGCAACCTCTAACTCTTTGGACAACCTTTTCTTGCCCGAGTCACTTTCCCATGATTTTCTGTGTCCTTTAGCTGCCCCTCTAAGTTCTGTAGCAAAGCTTGCACTTGAGCCACTACTATCAAGCGATACCCTGGATGACCTTTTTCTCTCACCATCGGTTGAATCTGAAGGTAACCTACCATTTTTGTCACTTCCAGATTTTCGTGCTGAAAGTCAAAGTTACATGGTTATGTACGATTTACAGTACAGGAAAAGAAAGTGGACAAAAGAAAATATGTCATTATTAACTGTTATCCGATTTGTGGTTAACAGCAAACCACATACCATACTACAGCAACATTCACTGTTCACTAACTGTAGGTTTAAACTTACAACAGGTTTCTTGGGAAACAGATGAGCTAAGTATACTCTTTCTCATAATTTCTTGGACAGTTTAGAACATACGCCCGCTTTCCCGCCAAAACGGTGCACCATCGTGTTGCACGTAGACGCAGTACACGCAATGATCTATGCGCGTGTTTGTTATATTTAAGAAATTATGGCCCACAGTATAGATATATACACATTTTAAACAAATTGAAAACAAAACATACAAAATTTGCTAGAGAGTGCACACACACAAAATCACTGCAATTAAGTGAGTATCATCTTTTTGAAACATTCCACAATTCATTCAACAGCAGATCCAGTACACCACCTATTCTTTATGATGAATGAAAAGTTTTGATCAACGGAAGCAAACAAACACCATCTGCCACGCATGAACAGTAACCAATAGATTGGAAATCATCTGGGTCTTTCTTGACATTTAGCCTTTGTTTCTTAAAGGTGCTTGTTCCGATCGTCTTTGGGACCCCTGATTTTCCCGGAAGTAGTATCGATTTTGATATCAGATGAAAGGTCGTATTTTTCTCATTAGCATCCTGAAATTTGAGCCCTCAAATCAATTTCATTCCCAAGATATAAACAAAAAAAACGCCGTTTTAGTGGTTAACCATCAATATTAGCACGGTATTGAATAGGGCTTGCAACATGCATTATTGCGTCTACCATCAAAACCGCAAGGTTGTTTCCCAAGGTACTTGATGGGGTGTATGTGCAAGTGCCAGGCTCTCATATCAAGTAGAGAACACAATACACATAAATCGGAACAAGCACCTTTAAATACATTCTGCACTGATGTACATGATGACAAAGGAGTTCTGTCATATAAAATAATTAAGACAAAATACCAATCTCAGCCAGTCACTTAATATTTCTAGGCAAAGAGGAGACAAATTTACTTCGGTGCTTGTCTGGTACAAGGATAACAGTCTTAATTCACCCGTCATATATTTGACACAGATTTTTGAAAGGATTTACTACCAGTGTGTGTTGCATTTGAATTTGCATACTACTGCTAGTGATTGGAAAGGAATGTGTTTATGTCTGGTGGAAGGTGGATTAAGACTATGATGTCGCTGTATCAAACTATATCGCACTGAAGATTTTTTCCTGGTTTCGCCAATAAATTGTATGAAAGGGAGACTTTCCAAAATGAAAAAAATTGTATTAGGATATCATTCTCATAGCTTTTAAATGTTGCATTTTAGTGCATTCTTTTTTTTAATGATTTAAGGATATTTATTTTTTTGTCTTCAAATTAAAAATAAACGGTTTGCTTTGCCATCAATTTTCTTCCAAGACTAACCTTTTTTGCCCCTTAGAATATGAATGGAAGAGATGTGTATTTGATCTCTAAATTTTGTTTTATACCACAGATACATAGAAAAAAGTAACTATTATTTAGTAGTGCTCATATTCCTCTTGGTTAATTCTAAGTTTAGTCGTCAGCCATTCCATCTACAGTGCAGGAACACACTTATTTACCTTAAGTACCCATTCAGGCCTTTATTGTACTATACCTTTTCTACGAATCTTTGGACTGGATTTGGGGCTGGCTTTTGGGCTGGGTCTTGGGCTGCTCTTTGGGCTAATATCAACACTCATAGTTGGTGTTGCCAGTTTTCCAGCCACCATGAAAAGACCGCTAGTCACATCTCCGCTTCCTGATAGACAAATCACAAGTCTCCTAGTTCTAATGTACACTTCAAAACTCAAAGTGATTATCAATGTATTATTTGAGTTGTAATATAATGCACTATGGCATATTGCTGGTATTAGAGCATGATCTTTTTGGTAAGTGTACCATGTTCAAATGGTGGCTAGATATATTGTTTAGTAAGGCAATAATATGTCTGTCCAAGCTGTTAAAACCATAGCATAGCCAAACGTGTTACATGCGGCAAATCCATCCTTTAAATCGGCTATTAGATAAACGAATCTGTTGACGGCAGACATTGTAACCAATCTCAAAATACAAACACTTGGATCATTAAATCAGTCCTAAGAACCTCCACGAAAAACTGCCACAACAGCAATGAAATAGTGCTGACTACCACATACAAACATACGTACTCAAATACTAACCCACATCATATCATTTCTACCCGCATCTGTAAACTCGCAAGACAACTTCAATATATCCTTATAATACTCTTTCATTATAGACAATATGTTTTTCACAATGTTTTGTTTAAGAACTGAATCTCAACAATCTAATCCTTTTCAGACTTAATCTTTCAAATCTACTCCTGTAATTAAAATCTTCATACCAATTTTAACAGCAATCGGATTGGATTGCATTATCATCACAGATGGAATTAAGACAACCTTATCAGTGGATTTGCACACTATTTGAAATTCCGCATGAAGATCTTCAAGTGAAGGATAAAGTATTAAGAATTCGTCCTAAGTTAACCTTTTCCAGCTGTAGAATTGACAGAAAGAAGAAACTGCAGTGTTCCCAGATAACGTTCTCCGTTCAATTACGTGTTGTAGTAAGTGTCTCGTTCGGACAATAATGACTAACAATCCTGTTCTGTCCTTATTCGGTTGCTTCTGGGCTATCATTTGCAGGTATGTTAGGATACCTGTACTTGTGACTACATCAAAAGCTTATTTTTGATGATTTTTTCCGATTTGCTGATTAGCATCACTGATAGTGCTTTAGGGACCACACATGTAACTGTTTAATTTGAAATTGCATAACAAAAACATGCGGTTCCCCCCCCCCCCCCCCCCCCCGCACCCCCCACGCCCACCCCCCCAAATTCCACTTTTGTTCCATCCTTTTGATAAAAAGGTCCAAACTTTAGAATTTATGACAATAAAGTCCACTTTTTGGTGATAATATTCAAAACCGTCCAAAAAGACCATTTTAGGGGGGTTAGGTCCTATTTTACCAAAAAAGGTTCACTTTATTGAAGTCCCGGACCCCCCAAAATAAATCCTGCGTACGGCCCTGGGCTGACCTTCTGTTAAATTGCAACATTGTCGGCTGCCATGTTATCAGTGTTAAGAGCATTATTTTTTTTAGCTGGCACACCATTGTTTTTTTTTATCATGAGTGGCAATCTAGTGCATTGTCATAGCAATATGGGAATTATATCACAGTATCATCACTGAAGGCAATATCACCCATCCTTAGTCAAGTAATATTGATGTAGAGGGTCAACATATTTCTATTAAGCACTAGTCTTTACAATTAAGCATAAATTAGCAAAATACTTTTGAGGACAGCTGATTTTAGCAAGGACAGCTGATTTTAGCACACCGGTCCCTTAAAATTTAAAGCTTGTTGAAGCCTGTTATTTCTTGTACTGATATGCATATCGGAATGGCTGTTCAAATACTACAAAATCAAATGTATCATCTTTAATGTGGTGCCTTGGATAATTTCACAAAATTGACACAAATTTTGACATTTTGCTGCATAAATTAGGAACCTTCAAATATTCAAAAATTATATTTGGAGTATGCACAATCTTTATTACAACAGTCAGCCCTATATTTCTCAGCCAAGTTCTATTGCTAATCAAGTATGGAACTAGTAGAAACCTGACTCCCCACTTTTAAGATGGACTTGGTCCAAAACTATGTCTGGAGTCCCATATCAGTTGGGATCTAGAACAATAAGGCTCAGGACTTGTTTCCAGGTAGGCCCAGGTGCTCACATCTAATGGATTCACAACAACTTTACCCCAGGGACCTGATCTAGATTTGGATTATGCCAAATCCTGGCATCACAGCAGTCTGTTTCTGAAAGTGCACAAAGTATTGAATTACCCTGGGAAGTTTTAGGCATTTACTTTGGTGAACAAACAAGTGCCAAGACTTGAACACTATATAACATGGAATCGGGACTTTTACATAGATGCTAGGGCAGTACGGGTACAGACAGTCTTTGTAATGTAGATTTCACACACACACACATGATCCATCACCACCCACGAGTAAAGCATTTAAATTTGGAAAAAAGAGAGATTTGGCATTTCTCAGATATTTAACTACAGCCTACAAAATGAGAGATCTAAATTGAGATCTGAGAAATGCTATCTACAGACTACTGAGCATTGTTGACCTTTGTTTAGATATCTTAAATGTTCCCAACCCTTGTATTTCATAAAGAGGTGGTTGTACTTCATCTAATATACATCCCACTTCCTAACATTATTTCTAGTCTAGTCCAAGTGCATCTAATGCTGTCAGTGCAATTTCAGAAGGAAATGACAATATGCCGGAGATAATCACCCATAGTGCATTGAACAAATGAACAAAAAAACAAACACTTCCATGGCCTATGAATCCACACCATAGTTAGTTATCCCTTTACATCATAAACAAAATCCAACCTGCAACTTTATCAAAGAACATGAAACAGTTTCGACCAGAAATGGCAATGGGGAGTGATTACAAACAGATCATAAGGGAAAAGATGATTTTTTTAAAAGGAATTTATTGGCATGAATTTATCGGCACATATATATAATGTAATATCCCTAAATAAGATGTACCAGATGGTTTTCATGGTCATTACAGAAAGAAAACACCATTTTCACGCTTAATTTTCGTAGCAATAGACAATTTAAGGAAATCACCATGTTTATCATTCTGTCACAAGCTGTGAACTTCACTCATATCCTTTGTGTGCTCACCTAAGTTCACAAGGATGCGGCTTGTGACAAACTGGATAAAGTCGGCTTGTGGCAGACTGGTTAAAGTTGTGTGATATATTTTCGCTGGCTTCTGTTTCAGTATTGCTTACAGCATTGTAAATATAGCACAGGGAATAAAGATAGCAACTTTCATAATTGCTGTACAGTCGTGTACATTTGTCAAAATAAATTTTGATTTTTTTCGCAAGGAATACTCCAATGACCATGAAAACCATCTGGTACATTTTATTAGGGATATTTCATTATATATGTGCCAATAGATTCATGCCAATGAATTCATTTAACTATATAAAAATAAATGCATATGAAGATATATGCCACTTTCAAATATTTTGAGATTGGACCACTGACATGTTATGCATAAGGCTGGCTTTAAATTGATACCCTTCTTTCAATATATTCCAAATAAACTTGAAATTAATGTCAAAAGCACCACATACTTTCTCATTATTTTCTTTATTTGTGCCAATATCTCAAATTTGATGGAATTTTGCATCTAAACTCTTCAAATAGAGGTAAATGTAACAGTAACAATAACTGCTGTTAAATCATAATAAATTTCTCATTCAATGTATCTCATTTTCTTTGATAAAAATATGATATCACTGTCCATTCACCAATATAACCTCAGCATGCCAATTTCACCTGTCATTCAATGATACAATACATGACCATAAAGTATGCCCTGTTGCCCTGCTTATTAAGCACATAGCATTCAAAATGTTAATAATATTCCTTAACCCCACCTTATATAACTTAAACATAAGTAAATAAATATTTATTTAAAGCATTAATAAGGCATCTTCACATCCCTTAGTTGCAGTCACAGCACAAGATAGAGCTATACTTCATTTCACCCAGAGTTTGGTAGCGACGTCACTGTGCGTATTAGGTTGCCGTTGCCCATACTTGACTTAAGCTGTCATTGAATAAAATCAGCATAATACACATTTGAGTAAAGGCAGCACAAAGAATGTGCGTATGCATGCAAAGACACTTTCTGAAATGGCGACATAAATTCAAAGTGAAACGCATCCCCTCTTCATTCACAAAAAGCCAATGCCAGGACAATAAGGGTAGTATAAGGGTAGAGATGTTTCAATGTAGATGTCGAATTGCAATGTCAGAAAATCCATTTTACATCATAATGTAATATTCAAGACAAGTATGTTTGATAAAGGCACTATCAGTGATTTACAAATCGAATACAAAACCATTCATAATTTGTTTTTGACATTTTTTTAAGTATAGATATCCAAAATATACCTGAAAGTGATTAGACTGAAAACAACATAAGAATAAAAACTAGATATTTTAGTAAAGGTGAAGGTTCTATCCAAGGACACATGCACCATGCAATTAAAGGAGATTCCCCCCGTTCTTGTGCATGTTTCATTAAAAAAATAGATTGTAAGAAATTTCTACACACTTATCCTGCAAATTTAAATATTTTAATGCTTCACTAGACCGTGTTTCAGAGCTAGAGACCAGATGTTATAACTCTGTAGGGACTACCTGCCCGAAGGAGCAGGCCACTTACTATCCTGACATAATCACCAGAGATACTGGGAGCATTAAATTTGAGAAGTTGCAGGATATGGCTGATTACCTCAGGGAGTATCAGACGTGATGGCAATCTCGTCTGTGGTCTTAAGTGAGAATGAAGCTTGTGCAGACTCAAAAGCAAAGTAAAAAGTAGGCATGGCATGGGCATGGTGTGATCGTCTTATTACAAGCCACCATTTCCTTTTCTGCAATTTTGCAATGGAATTTTTCCAGTTTTTACTGACTGGGAGCCCAAGTCAAGTCCCTATGGTAATACTCGGATACTACATCACGACAAGAAGATAAACGAATGCTACATAGAAACACATTCTACAGTAACCTGTGGTTTATAACGAAACACAGATTTACAACACCAACCATTGGCACCATGTCATATTGCAACAACAATCTACAGCGCTGGCCAAGTAGAAACCTTCTTCTTGGTTCATTTGCATGACCTAAGTATAGATATACAATAAAAGCTTCATGAGTTTTGTTAGTATGTAGCACCCATCACCATCTGTGTTAGTTTTCCACCACACTGCTGGACCTTACCCTTGGTAGAATCAGAAGTGTCTGCTTTATAATCCCTCTTCTTTGGACCTAGGAGAGAAGATGATTATTACAGAAATCTGCATCAAAATTCACATCAATAAATAACTGACACCATATAGTGGACCTGCTAAAATACCCCCCCATGCAAATAAAAAGGCAGCTTCTGCATTGATGACATGTTTGCATCCATCTGCTAAACATTTTTTTTGTCCACAGCAAAGAAAACCTGGTTTCATATACATCTATGTCAAATAGAGAGCACACACACTCTTTGCCTGCTGTTAGGCATTTGCAAATTCAGAAGCAATTTGCAATAATGCTTGATAATGATCAAAGTTCAAATACACATCATACCTAATCTTGCAAACCACAAAATCCCTTGACTTAATAGATTTACACAAACTATTGGAATACACACAACCACATCAGCAAATAACAGTACTATTGACGAACAAGTTACCCTAGCTCTATCATAGGTATGATTCTTCTGTAGTGCAGCAATATGTTGTAATATTTGCACTGGTGTTGAGGTACATGTATTTCATCTTAAGTGAAACATCTAATTTTAAGGGGAGGTTGGCCACTATCTATCGGGATGCTATGTCTGTTCCAGTCTACACATTCCTCTTGAATTTCTTTTATATTTTATCATTATCATCAGAATCATGTCGCGTCTGGGTTGATACACTCGACCCATGAAAACAGAAGTATTGCAACAAAAATTTTAGTAACAAAAATGTTGGATTTCTTTATTTGTAGAGAAGGGTGTACTTCCTAATATGATTGAGTTACTGAACATTTTCCATATAACTCATAACTTAACAAACAAAATCCACATGTAAGCTCCCTGTGCATAATCACTGCAGCAACGGCAACCATGGTGCACCCTTCTCCCTTCTACTACGATCAACTACTGCAACTAAATATATTTTAAGTTTGATTGCTGCATTGTGTGTATGATAGAATGATAACTTGATAAGTGTTGATATACATAGTAGAGCGCTGTGTATGGTAACAATCAGAATTCTTGGACATTTTGGGGCAGATGCAGCTAGGTTGTAGCCATATGAGTATGTAATAGTGCAGCCGTGTGGATGAGGAATACCCCAGTAGCAAAAAATGTCCAGTAAATTCTGAATGCTAGAAAGAAAGGAAACAATTTACATTTAAATTTTAATTTTTGATTTAAATTTTCTAAGAGTTGATGTCCTAGAAAAAGTTCCATATCGCAATTTGTCCTTGTAGTTGGCAATTGTTTCTGTGGTTTATGAATTCAATGAGAAGTCTGTTGTCAAAATGTAGTTAACTACAGACACAAAATGATACTGCATACAACACAAGATACACCATCCTCCTCAAGGTTCAATAGACTTCTTCATTTACCGTCGCACGAAGGAAGTATTTGTAGACCATCCTTATAACTACATCACTGAATTGATGACAGTTAAATAATAACCTATCCAAGGTGTCAGATCTTCATGTATGGTTTCTGTTAAACCTCAGTTTTTGTCTCCTTGCATCTTTTTTTCACTAATCATGATCTCCCCAAGGACACAGTTCAGTGAGATGTTGTATGGATATTATGAACTTGTACTTGACTTGACATTCTAGCAATCAGACCCAAATTCCGGGGCGAATTAGACAAACTGGTCAAATGAAGTTATTGAACGTGCCAGGGGGAATAGGGACTTAATGGCTCATAGTGTAAAAAACACAGTTCCTTATAAAGGTCTACTAAACTACAGTAACACCCCTTTATTTACCATGGATAGACTACTTCTTAAACCCTCACAGTTCAGCGACAAACGTACTAACAATGACAGCCGCAGATGTCGAAATGGGTCATGTGAACTCGGACAGAGGAGCAGCCACTCAACATATAATTTGGTGGTTGTATTTATGTGCACAGCAATATAGAACACTGACTGTATGGTTGGCATGGTAAACAGCATGGCGAAGTGGTCAAGGATTAGTTTCTCACTAGATCGGATGGCTGTCCGATGATAACTTAGGCGAGGCAGTTATTGCTGTCTTTGCATCCTCTCAAACACCGTTTTTTCCCCCACACTGGGAAAAGCTACGCTGTTTACGCAGTGGAGCGTGGTGTTTTGGCGTACCTAATCTAAGGTAAAACAAACTACGCTGCTTGACACATACTGGGCGAGCAGATGGGGAGGTCTTGGTGGGGTGTGTCTGATGACGACGATGCATTTTGCAAAGCCTCAGCTGATAGAGAAACTGCGTGTCTGCGTAGTGTTTCTTAAAGATGAGGTATGTGTTGCATACAACTCTTTAGTCATCTTGGCTATTTCAGTTTTGTTCTTTCAATAAAGAGCTAAAAGATTATGCTCTTACCGAAAGTTAAAGAAAGCACAGTTCAGCAACCAATTTAAAGCTCAACATGCCAAAGCCAATGTACTATATGAATTTTATATTTATTTCATTTATTCATGACTCTAACTTATAAAGTTTAAAAATCGCAGCAAATTAATCCTCAAACACGTACTTTTTATAAGTTAAAAGTTGGTACTTGCATATCTTTTCACTGAAATTACGAACGAATAGAAATTGGGCGCATTGATAATGATGTCATAGAGGTATTCAGCTCGAACAAAAAGACCGGATGTGTACGTACGTCACAATTGCATTGGCACCGGGCAAAAGCTGGCAAAGGCTATGCAAACCCTGCCAAGTTTCTTCTCATTTTCACAACATATTATGATTAAATTATATCAAATTTCCACCACTAAATGAAGAAGATGTTACACACTCAAATAAATAGTACAACAAGCCACAAAGGGAAGTTAGACATCGTCGGTGGTCGTGAGTGTCTTTGAGAATTTGACAGCGATGAGACGCGAAAGGTGCAACAAACTTCATGCATCTCTTTCCCAATCTCTTCGAGCTTTTGACTAAAATTCAACCGAATATATGTACAAACTGACAGCCCCCCAAAATGAATCAGGAACTGTCATATGGCAATTATTGGCTGATAAATTATGTGATCTACATTAAAAAATCATTCTTACAACATCGATTACTTTGATCTTGGCCTACCACTTGTTCTTGACGTATAAACCCAGTGAAGTACAGGCGAAGTTTGAAGCATCTAAGCGTGTATCCCGGGGGCTGGGGCGCGGTCGAGCGGGTTTGTATACATTATACAGCGTGCTATCTATCCCGCGTGCTATACAACTGTCTACCACAGCGTTCGAAAGACTGGGAGCTACCGCATATATCGCACCACAAGCCGGACCGCAAGTATATACTTTTACAATAATATTTTAAACTTGAAACCAAGTATACACTTCTAAAGCCGGTTAAAGCTCGTAATAAACGGGAACTGACCATTATCATGATATATCGGGCCCGGCTCAGGGCAGTCTCCTTTTTGCTTCACATCGCGATCGGGGACATAGCATTGGTGGAATGTGTCAAGCACAAATTATCGTCCAAAGTTCTGATACACAACCAGAAAATCCACCATCTATCTCTCGATTGATTTCACCAGCAAAACCTGCTCATTTATGTACAATCTTTCAATTGGTTTTACTGTTGTTTGAAGCATATTAATGTAGGTTTAGTACCAGTGCCGCGTCGGCGTTGTGACATACATCTATCCCTCAAATCTGGCCACAAGTTCTATATCTCCCGCATCTCTCGCGGTCATCTGTCCATCTAGAACACACATAGCCAATGTTTTGGCACATAAAATCATATTGATCCCGTTTAATATTGCTGAAGTATAATGCTATGAATTGTATCCCTCTTTTCATTAATAAATTGGGGTCTATGATGATATTAATAGCTAAACCTTTTAATTGTACTTCAAAGCTTCGTACCCACCCCCCCGGGGGAATTTTCCCCCCCAAATTCCCCCCCCCCCCCGTTTCATTGAACAGTGGTAGTCAGAAATTTTAGCAACAACACGTGTGTACATTTTCCTCAGTTATGCATGCAATTATATTAATAGGATTCGCGCGGACATTAGCTTTCGTTGTGAACTTTATTTTTTTACTGCATTTTAACAATAAAACTCAAATCAAAAATACACACTTAAATTGTAAACAAAATGCAATGATTTAGAAAGATAATTTTAAATGCGCCAGACTGTACCAACTTTCAATACGGCTGGAAAAAACACTACTTAAACATGGGGTGATTACTCCACACGAGTCACGTCCGAGTTGCAACGTTTGGGATTTTTCAAACTTGTTTTTTTTTTTTTTTTTTTTTTTTAGGTGCTTTTTGTTTGATGTGTGTTATCGCCTGAAACTTCTTACGAATAGTGAAAAACTATAAACAACTTGTATTATCTGTCTCCTTATATTTTTAGCTTTAATTTAACATAAAACGTGGGGGCTTTGTGTGACCTTTAAAAAACACATGAAACTGTTAGAAAGAATTGAATACATTAATACTTACAGAAAGTTTCCAAAACAATCAAGTCAAGCAAACAATGAATTTGTTTACCAGGTTTGTGTTAACTAATGCTTAAAAATGACATGAATTTAAGTAAGGTGCAAACTTTGCAAGGACATCAAAAAATTGTTGGGAGACACAATTTCATAGTTTTTAAACATAAACATTTAACTTCTGAAAAAGCGATTTGACCGAAACGTTCTTTCACTCTATACTTTTCTCTTCTTGTTTTCACAGGATCTTCTCTTCAGTTGGTCTGGACTTGGTAACTGTTTTCCAGGTTTCAATCTATTTTACACAATAAGTAAGTACAATATTGACATCAATAAGTTTGAGCTGTAAGTTTAAATTTAACAAGGTAAAACCTTGTTGGTGGTGGTGGTGGGGGGATAATGGAGCAAATAAAATGATTAATGACACTATCAGTGAACACCAAAAGAATCAAATATTGAAATTGCAGGAGTAGCTTAAGAGGGAAGGATAAGTTCTGTAGAATTCTCATAGGTTTATTTTTTTTCAACTGAAAAATTGACGAATATTTTGTAAGAAAAACAGTGTGTTTAAAGAATCAATCTCCATTCAATTAAGTGTTGCAATAAGTGCCCATATAGAGAAGACTATGACAATACTATCTGATTTTCTTTTATTTGGGTTGCTTTAGGTCTTATCATTTATGTAGGGTAGTTAGGATACCTCTAATTGTTACAGATATGCCAACAAATCTGATTTTGTTTTTATTTTCTGAGTTAGCAAATTACTGAGATGCCTTAAAGTTAGTTTTTCAAAGTTATTGTGTGTCATCCACCTCAAAATGTGAAATGTGATCGAGGTAAAGTCATTAGATTTGAGCTTGTTTTACTGGAACTCCACTTGTGCAAAATTGTAAGCTTCGTGTGGGGTAGGAATATCAATCATTATGCAAGGTATTGGCAGCAATCTTTTTATTATTGGTCTTACATTGAATGTGTTGTGTGAATTGATTTTAACTGGAATAATGACAGACGATGTTAAAAGAATATTTTTTGAATTAATTACAAATTACAGAAAAGATACACAAAATAAAAATGACTGCTTACCAAAAACACGTACATTATTCACAACAACATTCAATGAAGTAAATTTAGTAAGTATGTTTACAGCCTATTTAAAACTAGTAGAAGACTACCACAACATGTAAATCAAAGGAGATTTCATTCAAAAGATGTGCAAGTAAAGTAAAAAGAACTGAAGAAAGAAGTCATCCTTGTACATGCCCAAATTTGAATTAGTCGATTATGACCTTACCATGATTAATGGGAACCAAGGATAGGACAAATGGATAAGAATTTGTAAACAGATGAAACTCAGTCCAGGAACAGTGGTATGACATGTATGAATAACAGTCAAGTTCTTCTATCAGCTTAAATTAAAGTTTATCGATTTTTGTAGCTCTGTCTAACTCAGCTTGTGTTTGAAAACAGTATTTTAATAAGCAACCAGTAAATCTAACTGAGTTGGATGCTAATCTGTTTACTGAATTCTCACCATAGCAAAATTAGAATTCTTCAGCTGGGTCAAGTGTGAAATGTAGACTCTGATTAGTTGCAGCATGGTGGTACTATAACACATCTCAGAAAGTGTCAGAGGGTGTCAGACATGCATGAAAAATCGACCAATTTGTCAAGTTCTATGACATATAATGTAAAAATCCCCTTTAGATGAATTCTACAATTTAAATCCAAACTGTTTTATGTGGGGATGCTGAAGAGATGCTAGCAGCAGATGACAGAGTCTGAGGTGTAATAGGACCCATTCATTATTTTTTAAGCTCTGTTAAATTGAAACTCTACTTACCGGATAATCCTCCAGAGCATCGATCAACAGATATTCCCCAAATATGTTCCTGCAATAAGCTGCCATCTTGGCCTGTTGTTTTGGACTGTAGATACAAAAAGAATAGTGCTTTACATGCAACATACCTCTAGAGTCAGGCTAATTACATGTAATATTCTGCCAGAGTCAGGCTAATTACAAGCAATATTCTGCCAGAGTCAGGCTAATAACATGCAAAATATTGCTATAGTCAGGCTAATTACAAGCAATATTCTGCCACAGGCTAATTACATGCAATATTCTGCGATATTCAGGCTAATTACATGCATATATTGCTGTAGTGCCAGGCCATAAACAAGTCTTTCTATTGCAGCCTAAAACATGTAAAATACTGCTGTAAAATAATGCTGTAGTCAGATGCTAATTACAATGCAATATTCGCCAGAGTCCAGGCGAATTACATGCAATATTCTGCCAGAGTCAGGCTATTATACATGCAATATTCTGCCAGATCAGGCTAAATTACCTGCAATATTCTGCCAGAGTCAGGCTCATACCATGCAATAGTCTGCCAGAGTCGGGCTAAGTACATGGCAATATTCTGCCAGAGTCAGGCTAATTACATGCAATATTCTGCCATGAGTCAGGCTAATTACATGTAATATTCGCCAGACGTAAGGTCTAACTACTGTATTTTCTGCCAGAGTCAGGCTAATTACATGTAATATCTGCCGAGTCAGGCTAATTCATGTCATATTCTGCCAGGAGTTCAGGCTAATGAATGCAATATTTGCCAGAGTAGGCTAATTACAGTGTAATTAGCCTGACATGCAGGAAGATTTACATGTATAATATCTGACATGCGTCAGGTAATTACATGTAATATTCTGTCAGGTCAGGCTAATTACATTAATATTCTGCCAGAGTCAGGCTAATTACATGTAATATTCTGCCAGAGTCAGGCATTTACATGTAATATTCTGCCAGAGTCAGGCTAATTCCATGTATATCTGCCAGAGTCAGGCTAATTACAAGCAATGTTTGCAGGCTAATTACATAACCAAAATACTGCTATACTGGACTAAATTCAAATCAAGACTGATGTTATGCGCATGATATATCTTGCACATGGTAAAGGCGTCAATCCTCTCACAAAGTGGCCTTGGGCTCTTCAGGATGTCTTAAATAATATTGCT
This sequence comes from Ophioderma brevispina, assembly GCA_023653785.1. Classification (NCBI taxonomy): domain Eukaryota; kingdom Metazoa; phylum Echinodermata; class Ophiuroidea; order Amphilepidida; family Ophiodermatidae; genus Ophioderma; species Ophioderma brevispina. Next base: position 120,212 of record JAMKCH010012583.1, read on the forward strand.
GAAATACATCTTGTACTAATTCAACCCCCATTACATATGTCAACAAATTTTACATTAGTTACACTTAGCTACTTACGAGCAATGGTTCCAAAATGATAATATGATTGGAAAATATGATGTCTTGAAAGCCACTTTCGTGTGGCTTAGTTACATCCTGAAAAGGAAATGCATCAATGCATTAATGGTTACGAGCTGTTTGAAGACGAATAGGTTGCATTTCAATATTAGGCAGGTATAGCATTACTTGGATGATTCATTTTGGTCAACACTTGTGTGACCAAAACCAAAAACTCCCCCCCCCCCACACACACACACACAGAGCATGGGCTTGTGGGTGCATTTTCAAAATGTGCACTTTTCTGGCCAAAATATACCAAAAAATTGCCTTGGCTACCTATTCTGCAAAGTGGGTCAGGGTTGAGGCAAACTCAACCTTTTCCTGCTGGCATCAAAACTATCAGTTAAACAAACAAGTGAGATTTGTTGAAAGGAAGAAGAGGAGAAGAGGAAGGGGAGGAAGAAGAGAATGAAGAGAGGAACAGAGGAGGAAGAAAAGGAGAAAGAAACAATAATAACAGATTTGACTCATTATGTTAAGCTGCTACATTTTCCTTTTTTTACCAGTTACTTCAAATCTCAACCTTTAATTGTTGTAAGTAATCAGAATTGACAACTTATAGTGTTCCAATACAGTTTTACACAATTTGTTCAAATATGCGACCTCTTTTATGTGATTTTACACATTGGAACTTTTGTCATTGTCTATTTAATTATGGTTCAACTTTAACTAAGAATTATGTTGTGCATAAAGAGGTTATTATTATTGAGGTATACTAAACACTCAAGTTTGAAAAGGACATGACATTGTGTTAATAACGTATTAGCAAGGATTAACGCGACATTGTCATTGGATCTAAATTATGCAAATGAGCTCATTAACTCATTAATACACTCAGAATTAAACACAAAGTATACAGCATAAACACTAACCGAACATGCCAACTTGAAATCCAGTTTCCAGTACTCCAGATTCCAAAAATATATATTTTTTTATTCAAAATCAGTATTATTGTACATTATTCAACAGTGCACCCCTTGCGAGGGACCGTTAGCCTAAGCCCTAGAACCAACTACGAGCTTTTAAAATATAATACGGCTTTTATTATCAAAGGTGGATGACCTGATTATGGTCCAATTTTTTCATGTGATGTAGGAGTATATCACCAAAAATACAGCAAGTAAACTTGCTTGATCCCACTGGCAAGATGGCAGTATGGAACATGACCTCAGATGACCTTTGACCTTGGTCCATGACCTTAACATCATCCACATATGAAGGAATCCCTATTGCACAGTAACCCAAGTCTGATATAAAATTGGATCGATTAAGCCCAAAATTAATTGGTTGAGCTATGAGTTCCAAAATATTGGGCGAGATGCAGTCGAGCCCAATATTTTAAAACTCATAGCGATTATGTGCAAGGTTAAAACTCATAGCGAGACCAATTAATATTGGGCGTAAATTGTCCAATTTTATCATTATTATGTTTTGGATCCGATATTTTCACACACTTGGACTCCTCAAAATATGATAATGGTTTGAATCGGACTTCAACTTTTCAAAGAAGACCTGAAAAAACGAAAACCTAACCAAACTGGAGCATACATACATAAAGACCTGCTCGCTATCGCAAAATCCCCCTTCTGCTTTTCAAGCCAGGGGGATAAAAACACCTGCTCGCTATCGCAAAATCCCCCTTCTGCTTTTCAAGCCAGGGGGATAAAAACACCTGCTCGCTATCGCAAAATCCCCCTTCTGCTTTTCAAGCCAGGGGGATAAAAACACCTGCTCGCTATCGCAAAATCCCCCTTCTGCTTTTCAAGCCAGGGGGATAAAAACACCTGCTCGCTATCGCAAAATCCCCCTTCTGCTTTTCAAGCCATGGGGATAAAAACACCTGCTCGCTATCGCAAAATCCCCCTTCTGCTTTTCAAGCCAGGGGGATAAAAACACCTGCTCGCTATCGCAAAATCCCCCTATGCTTTCAAGCCAGGGGGATAAAAACACCTGCCTCCGCTATGCAAAATCCCCTTCTTGCTTTTCAAGCAGGGGGATTTATAAAAAAACATATGTTGGATTGTAGAACAGCATTAAACGTGTACCAAAATGAACTGTAGGACAGTGAGAGGACACAACATTACACTGAAGAATTATCTGTTATAATATTGCACACACAGTTTATCAATATTAACCGAAATTTAATCAATTTTGATTCACACTATTTCAAACTCCCATTATCCACAGTTCGTGTCATTGAACAAAACAGTAGTAAAAAATAGCACTAACAAAAATGAGATCTTATCAAGTGAAACACCACAATTTCACCACACAGCGGGGTTACTTTCCTGAGCAGGAGGGACAAGGTCAATTTTTTGGGAAACACACGCTAGTTAGAATTGCAAAGGATGAGTGTGCATAAAATGGCTGGTTTAATTCTACACCACATATTACAATGTGGAGAAATATGTTGACTGCTGTGTGCTTTAATTAAATTTGAACATAGTCATTTATTATTTCTTAAAGCGACATGAAGAGAAAGTGTGCAGCAAGAGGAATCTATAATTGAATAAGTGTATTGTACAATTAGTAGTTCATTTTTTATTAAGGTAAAAAAGATGGTCTCTGCAGATTGTCAGCAAAAAGGGTTGTCGTTCTTTTGGCATTTTTAGAAAAAAAAGAGAACCTATTAGGTAATATTTTTGTTTGAAATATTTTTAGACTTTCAGGACCTGTCCACTTTAATTAAGACAATGACTGACAACAAGATTCATTACTCCATGTGACTTATGCAATCTAATTGAAAATGTTACATTTAGCTGTGAGCCACTAAGGTCCTCCTGGATAAATTGGTGATCCATCCTGCCTGTGAAGGCTGCAGTTCACTAATTACATTTATAGTCAAGAGTTTTAGCCTTGGGCTGTCACTTCACTTGCTCCACCAATTACAGTCCTACCAGATGTCTGCCTTAAATTCTTATTTGAAGACTATCTGTTTTTGATCAATATGGATGCTGTGTTTTGTATTCAACTAGGCTGAGTGCTATTGAAAATACTATGGTGGATTTTTTTTCATATAAAGATGTAGTGATTTTTGTAGTTTGGTGGTTTTGATGTTCTGAAGGGGTAGTGCATATTACAATGAGAATATTTTGTGTCATATTTCCTAAATATTAACCCTAACCTCCTATTTCGGTTTTTATATAGGCGTTACTGCAGGCCATATAAAGCCACAAAATATAGCCATTTCATGTTAGTTATTTACTGTAGCCCACAAAATGCCACATGTTTTTTGTAGCTGGCAGTAAAGAAGATATATATTAAGAAAGTTGTATCTATAAGACTGATGTACTTGTAAGCTACAAAAGGCTACAGCAAAAAAAGTCGGCAATGGACCTATTATCTATATTACATGTAGATAATATTGATATGCCCAAGGGCTACAAAAAGCCACAGGGTACTTTCTAGACTAATTTACTGTAAGCCACAAAATAGCTCATTCTTTTTAAAGGGGGCAGGACATTTTTTTTGTACAATTTAACAAATTTGGTATCAACATAAAGCTTAAAATGTGCTGCTTTATTTAATGAAACAGTTTACAATGATCTCCCCATAATTTTTTTATTAATTAGCATAATAATCAACCACCCAGCCATACGCTTAAAAAACGTTTCCAAAAAAGTAACAACACCCGGCAACATCCTGGGTGATGTCAACCTGTTTAGTCGGTGTTGCCACTAGGGCACCAAGAAGCATGTGACAACATGCGATGTTGAACAGTTGTCATGGTTGTTGAAAAAGAAATCCCAACATAATTTTTATTGAGAGGCAAATTAATATGATCGGTATTCAATCTTAATAAGTACATATTCATTGTTATTTGTGCGAGATTAGAACTTTATATGACTTGTAGTAAGCGAGCAATCGTGAATTAATCACAGCAAAGGCGAATCAAAATGTGCTGTAAACGGGCCGCAGGCTCCCAGCACGTAATTCTCAGGCATGGAACCATAAGCAGATTTACGTAAGTTTTAAGCCGTTATGTCTCATTTTGAACATTTAAATATGCTTCAATTTCTCTCGGACTTTTTTTGCACTTAGAGGATATTGTTGTACATACATACGCAAGGTATTTTTTACATTTAGAGCTTTATTAACGAAGCGAAATGGATTTTCCTAACCTCACCCCCTCCAAAATACGACGCAATGTGCTCCCCACGGCACCTTACGCGTGTACCCTCTGCCTGTCATATTCACGCCCGTTTGCTCTGCACAACAGATATACACCGTGTGTAGCTCACATATCTTGTGGCGTGGTCTTACCGTGCATAACTCATGTTTTTTCTCAGTCCGAAGGGGGTTGTTAAATTACAATTCCAAGCTTTTCAGACCAAACCATTTATTAACAAGAATCTTGGCCATGAAATATTGTGCAGAAATATTCTTGAAATGAAAGTATTAGCACAAACACTGACCATTTATATCAGGGTAAATCCCCACTCTGGGTCCATAAACAGCGTGTCGATTGCAAGCCACGTTGTGTGTGGTTCATGCCCAGGGGTTCATGTTATCAGCTCATGTCAGCGCTTCTACGAATTACAATTCCAAGCTTTTCAGACCAAATCATTTATTAACAAGAATCTTGGCCATGAAATGATGTGTAGAAATATTCTTGAAATGAAAGTATTAGCACAAACACTGACCATTATCAGGGTAATTCCCCAATATGAGTTCGGTTGACTGCAATCCGGGCCGGCAATTCTACAGCTAAACCCCCGTGTGATATGGCCATGGCAGCCTCACGAAAATACGCGACACTCAGTCTCCGATTTGCAAAATTCTACACGAAAATTCTCGTGCTATTTTGTCTAAATTGCTCTGATTTTGTACTAAATAATTTAACAAAGATTTTAATTACCAGTTCAAATGTTCTCGGCGTCCGGCAAAACGGTCATGGTTATTTTCCTTGGCATTATTTGCTACTCTGTTTCTTGCTGGAGGCTCAAACATAATATCATGAGCTTCGGTCCATTCGGCCGGCCTGTACCTCACGTTCTCCTTCCCCAAAATCTACCCCCACGTCTTCATCAGAACTCTGCTCTGGGCTTCCACACTACAAAAGCACTTCAAACCGCTCATCTGGCATCTCCATTTCAAATTCCTCATAATCCATTTCCATTAATTGTAAAAATGTACGAAAAAGACACCTTGTACAGATTTAAATACCGCGGTAGTCAGCTTCTGCACCTATCACCACGGGGTTGACACTTAGCGCCTGTCGTCTTTTGCTCCTTTACCCCTAAATATGGCTATGGCAAAATACGAAAGTTTGTGCATACCAACGAAATTTATGGTCCCTCCTGTATTTATTATCCTCATGGTATAGAGTTACGTGTTCACCGTTTGTAACCATGATAGTAACGAACTTCGCATTGCAAGACTCGGCTATAAATAGCGCCCTCGTTTGCACCAAGGTCCATCCCAGTTTAAGGGGTTCGTACACTGAATGTTTCACAATGTTAATTATTTTGTTTTTCAAATTCGCCTATTTCAGTTATTTCAAGGTCGAATTTGGTATGTTTAGTATCAAAATTTAGCTCATTTAATGTTCTTTAGGTTTATTTAATCTATTTTTATAAATCAAGGTTATATATTTTGCTACAGCCCTTGGAGTCTACACATTCGGGTCCCTTCAATTGAAATCCCCTGGAAATAGTTTAGTTCCCTACGATTTGTTTTTGTAAAAAGAACTTAATTCACCGTATATTCTATATTATAGCAATTCAGAAATTCACAGCTTTCATATAACACCAATTTTACGTTTAAGTCCAAATAGTCTACAAGATTATCACCTATGTATTGTTATCCCCAAGTTTTGCCTGGACTTTTTAGTGCTGTGTCTCACCCCCTTAAAATCTAACCCGAGTCGTTATAGCGCCCCCTGTTAATCAAGGTCCAGGGACCACTGTTTGTCCACAAGTGTCATCTCCTTATTTTAATCCTCCTTGCTATCACTGTATGCAGTGCTGGCAACCGGAAGTGCCCTAGAGTAAACAGGATGACGTCACGCATAAGGCCTCCCAATGTATGAAACTCTCCGCCCGTTTTCTGAAGTGCCTCCTTATAATGGCTCAATTAAAAATGTTGAAGTGCTGATAAAGTTCAATTTTTGTCTATTTTGCTTCTATATACATGTAAGAATGTAAAAATAAATAAATAAGACCGGTTCTAAAAGATGTCCTGCCCCCTTTAAAGATACAACCTACTGTGGGCTACAAAAAGCTACAAAGTTGCAGGGTGTGGCTTTTTGACGCTTACAAGAGGGTTAGGGTTAGAGCAATAATATGGCACATTTTTGAAGAGCGCCCCCAATTTTCAAAATTTGATATTTTGGCACAGTTACGTTGGTGATTGTCTAGGAAACTATACCTGCGAACGAGAATGCTAAAAAATGCGTATTTATCATAAAATAAGCAATTTTGTAATAAGAATTTTGGATCCCAGATTGGACTTAACGGCAGAGCTGGAAATGCTACATTTATGTCCGTCCATGATGAAATAGTGTCACCTCGAGAAAATAACCTCTAACTTGATTTGCCTGAACCAATAAAACAACTAATGGATGAGCGTAGACACGTACATGGCTCTATTTCCCGGCTATTTCACATTGGAAGGCCGTTTCCAGCAGCCGTTGAATTATTATCGGGATTCCGATAATAATTATTCTAATTACAAAATTCCTTTCGTTTGTGAGACACAGACATTTTCAAGCTTAACCATTCACAGGTATGGTTTACTAGCCAGTAACCAATGCAACCGTGTAAAAATCTCAAATTTTTTAAAAATTGGGGGTGCTCTTCAAAAAAATGTGCTAATATTGCTTTAATGAAAGCTCTATAAAATTATACATTTTTAGAAATTGATGCATGGAACTAAAAAAGCAGAATTTTGGTAGCATTATTTAAATTTTCATTTATTCTTTTACCTTCAAAACTGGAATTTCACATTTTACTAGTATTCTTGAGACAACTCTTGAGGGGTTCCCTTAATTTTTATAGTTTTGAACTAAATCTGATTTATATCAAGAAATATTTAAGTACCGGAAGTAAAGTTGGTTTGAGGTACTGATGCTTGCAGATTTCTTGGCACTTACCCAGTTTAATACCGTTTAATACCCTTTGTCTCAGGATTTGAACAAGCAGTTCAAACCACAAGTGTCACCTGCTTTTGCTGTCCACCTTTCCTTCACTCCTATTTTATAACTTGACCTCAGAGGACCTTTGCAATTGACACTTGACCTTATTATCATATGAATGTTCCCTGTAGCATGTATGGCCCATGAACTTGAACCTCAGATGACCTTTGACTTTTGTAAGTGACCCTTGACCACATTATCATATTAAGGTCCCAAGGGGCATGTATGTTCCAAGTTCTGTAGCAATTGGACTTTTACCTCTCAAATGAAGCCAATTTTATGTTTTCAGCCTATTTTATAACTTGATCTCACATGACGACAAGGGACACAGTCAGACAGAATTAAGGACTGGTAAGTGTTGCCTCCTGCAATTCTTGCAGGCGACACAAAAATTATCAAATTTTGAAATAAAGAAATAAATGTAAACAAAATGGCAAAATGTTGCCATTTTCTATGATTTTCTTCAAAGTATGACCATTACCAAAATTCTGCTTGTTTTTGGATTACTTGTGTCATTCCATAAATGCATACTTTTATAGGTCCTATATTGATATTTTGGAAGATATGACACAAAGCATTCCCTTATGAAATCAAACTTGCTGTGGGAGGTATAAGAATAATGCATTGACTCCGTTTGACTGCGCCATTGTTTATTAGGTCGTGGGTGAGGTCAGGAGTTCCTCAAACACAACAAGGTTGTTGTAGTTCTCCAAAGTGATGATACGTAGCTGCTACATAAATTCATTCAATTTTCCTGTCTTTACCCACAATAATCATTCAATTGAGCAAAATATTTTTGGTAAGTAGATAACATAACATAACAATTAGCACTGGACAAGTTCCAGTAACCCAGTATAACAAACTACATCGGAATTTGTCCATCGCCTTGGAGTATATCATCTTTAACTTTACGAGTGCAGAGTTTCTTACTTGTTATGAGTCTTATGCAGAAATGGTAAAGCTCCTCGAGATTGTGCAGGGACATGTGTTGTTTCAGTTGTGTTGGCAACAGCTTTTTCCATGAGCTTTTAGCGACCAAATCTAATATTGGATACAGGCGATAACTACTAAAGAGCATGGTGATCCAAGGAAGGTTTCTCCCCTTTTTCAAAATCGGGGTGATATCATGCGTGACCAAGAGAATTAGGGAAGATACCAGATGAAAGAGATGCATTTATGATTGAAGTTAGAGCAGGCAACAAGATGTCCAGATGGTCTTTTAGAAGCCACGTAGGAATTGTGTCAATTCAAGGGTACACGATTTACTTGCAAACCCATTCACTAATTTCCGTAATCACATCTTCAGATATATGAGTCAAAGGTCAAACAATTCCCCGGCCCGTAGGCGAAGTAATTGATCCAGAGGATATACAAATGTGACAAAGGTAAAAAGAACCAAAAAATTGCACACAAACTTCAAGAGCAGACATTGGTGGTTACTGAAGAGTTCATCACCTTTAATGTCGTGTTCAGGATTTCAGGACTTCTGTGATCGGCATGCAAAATGATATTACCCACAATGCATTAAAAATCTGTAATGCTGATTTTGCGTATTGAAATATGAAAATCCACCTGTACTTGGTTGTTTTTGTTGTTCATTTTGCTTTTATTAATCTTGATGTGAAATGGTGGTTCACAAAATGAACTACCTCAAATCAGATTCAATTCAAGATTCAATTATTTTCAGCATAAACATTATCGTACTTGACAGCAATATGAATAATACAGTATATAAAAATAATAATAATACATAAAGGCAATTGCAAACTGTGCTAAAATGAACAGGTGAGGCATATGATATGCTAGGACCAGTAATGGACAACCCTATAGGGCTTATAGATAACGCTGGCCCTGTAAATCATACAAGTAAAATATACTCAATATTACAATAATGACACAAGTAGGGGATGATATAAAATATTACATAGGTAAATATACATAACAAAGAAACAAACAAAAACAAACAATATATCTAATGCTAAACAAACACTTAACGGGAATATAGGATACGAGAAATGGACAAGGACAGACTTTCAACATGTCTTGCTGAGGTATGTAATGCAATCGCATAATGAGGAAGCAGAGGTAGAAGAGGTAGCAGTGAAGAAAAAGTAAGGAGTAGAGATGGAAATGAAATGAAGAATAAAGTGAGGAGAGAAAAAAGGACTCTTTACCTCTTTAACTTTGAAAAATTATTAGCATTTGACAGCTAATAATATTTGCACAATTAAAGACACTATCAGTGATTTATCCAAAAGAGTCAAAATATTTGAAATTTGCAGGAATAGCTTAAAAGTGAAGGATAAGTCTGCAGAATTCTCATAAGTTATTTTTTCAAACTGAAGAATTGACAGTAAATGAAGAAAACGGCAGTGTTCAAAGATACGAATCTCCATTCAATTATGTATTGTGGTAAGTGTCCGTACGGACAGTAATGAATAAAATTTCAGATTTTGTCCTTATTAGGTTGCTTCTGTTCCTATCATTTGCAGGGTATGTTGGGAGACCTGTACTTGTTGTAAATATGCAAAAATCTGATTTTTGATTTTTTCGCTCTCCTGATTTAGCAAATCACTGATAGTGCCTTTAAGCATTGCATTTACTTAGTTTGTTTTTAATTAGTTAATTAATTTAATTAGTTGATTGTAACCTAAAGCATGTGCTCAGACAAGATGGACTTTGTAGTCAATTCAGAATCCAGAAGTTATAGTAAGCACCTGCGAAACAGTGTAGGCAACACAAAAATCAAATTGAATCAAATAAAATAGTTCTCCATTTTCTGGATCCAAGAGTCAGTCTGTAAGTCATAATATAGTTGTAGCTTCTGGTCATGGCTACATAAAATACTCTGCTGACTGCTTTAGACCAAAGATACTACTATCAATCAGTCAGAAATCTAGAAAGTCTAACTTGATCACAAACCTTCATTTAAGTTAATAATTAATATTGAACTGTATCCTAAAATTGTTTGTACTGACCATGTATCCGTTAGAATACAGTACACGATCCTAATTCACATCAATCATTCTTTACCTGAAGAGTAACTTCAGTACACATTGTGAAACCGTGATGATGACTGGTTTTCTTCTTCCGCCGCTTGCCATCCCAGCAAATCAGCTCTACACAACCCATCCGCGAGTAGAACCTGACGATAGATCTCTACAGAATACTTCCCCTTAACTGTGACCTGTTGACATTAACACATGACTATTAAAAGTAAACTCTGTACATGATTTTTTGACTACTTGCCAACTAATCAATTCAAATCATCAACTAAAACAAACTTAAATTCTCATCATTCTTATCTGTATTTCAAAACTGTACCTTGCAGGGCTGGAAAACATGCAAATGTCCCGGGAAAAAATTCAAATTTCCCTCCAAAGATTTCAAATTTCCCGTCTATCCTATGTCTTTAGAGGACAAAAAATCAGTTCAAAAGCAAAATTTCCTGGAAATTTGGTTCCAAATTCCCTCACTTTTTCCAAGGTAGTACCTTGGCCATAATTTAATTTAGAACCATTCCGACAAGGAAAATGAATTTCTGCTTGGAACTGCAACTTCATAAATGGAATGAAACTAGACATCGATTGTGCTTTAGAAAGGACGGGTATTCATCGGTTACTACTTGCACTGTCCATGTGACCTTAGACGCCCCAATCTACTGTTACAGGTCGCCCAAGAGTTTAGCAATTGATTTTGATTCATTTCACCCACTTTGAATGAGTTACACTTATAAATTAGCATATAAAATATTATAAATTAATCTAAGTAACATAATATAAAACTATACTACTCCAGGATACTATTCCCGTCAGGTTGGTGTGAAGTAGACAAAGACTTGCAATGACAGTGTATCATCAAAATCCAAGTTTTTCCCAGATTGGCAGTTGGGTACACAATTACCATGTAGACTTATTTCCTCTGTCTGTTGAGTGGGGAACTTGAGCCCACAGATGACTAGGTATTCTAAGCAATATAAGCAAAACTTTGCTATTTTGTGTATTTGACCTTTGCCCCTTCGAATGGCTCCAGAGCGAGGTCACGTGGACCTCTTTTTCACTTAACATTGATGCCTACAAGATTGCATAGCTATTTAGGTCAATTAAAGCTTCTTTTATATTTGCAACCCCCTAGATGACCCCATTTGACTTTGATCCCAAAATGTGCACATAAGTAATAGATCCTTTTCCAGTGGTCTTGTGAACAAATTTGACATAAATATCTACTTTTGTTTAATGAGTTATTAGCGTTTTTGCATATTAATTAGCTCATTTGCAATCTTGCACTGACCCCTATTGCCAATATCTGTCAATGTTGATTCGTCTTCGCCATTATCCGCACCTTTTGCGCAGACACACCTATCCAGGTTGTATCGATTTTGAGATATAGCAATTTTTTTTTGCATATTAATTAGATAATAATGCCGCGCCATTTTGAATGTTAATGAGTTAATTAATTCTGTGTACAAGTGTAACCTGACCAAAGAAGATGCTCATGTGGAATTTTCGTACTAGCGCACCTAATCTGTAGAAGTATGTGGGCCTCAAAAGATTTTTAGTTTTTGACCTCTATTGACCCCTACGAGAGGTCAAAGGTCAAAATATTTACACCCCGGTTGTAACTTGGTCAGTGGTGTCTTCTTGACCAATTTGTTAATAAAATTGGATTGATCTCAGCCCAAATTATTGGTACTGAGCTATGAGTTGCAAAATATTGGGCGAGCGCAGTCGAGCCCAATCTTTTAAAACGCATGGAGACCAATAAATATTGGTCGCAAATCATCCAAATTTATCATCATCATGCGTAGGATCCGATATTATCGCGTATCGGACACCCGCAAAGCATGATAATGTTAAATATCGCCCAGCCGTTTTGGCACTAGTAGCATTTTTGAAGCAAGGTACAAATAAAGAAAGAAAGACTAGATGTGGAGACAGATCTGAACAACACAGTCGAGGTAGTGACCTTTGACCCAAATTACCTTTGATCTCGAAATATTTTAGGCAAGTAGAATGTCAAGGATCCGTTTCAATTCAGCGATCGAGCATTTTGGAAAGTTTTGAACTTTGGACCTCTTAATTGCTTTTGACCTCGAAAATACAGCTTGTTTAGAATGTAATAAGGAGCATTTCAGTCAATTTCAGCCCTCAATCAATTTGTACCTTTGACCTCTCATGCCTTTGCCCCTTCGAAAATATTTTCAACTGTTTAGATGGTCATATTATCAATTCAGTCAAATATCAGCTCATGGGAGCCTTTTGAAAATTTGACTTTGACCTATAATGACCTTTGACCCTCGAAAATATTTTCAACATTTTAGAATGTCATAAGGAACACTTCAGTCAAATTTCAGCTGCGTGTAGTTATATTTTATAACACGTAAGGAGTTTGACCTTAGTGACCCAAGACGGACCTTTGTTCAAACTTTCATTAAGTATCTTTTGTAGGGGATTTCAAACTACACCACATACGGTCCACATGACATACCGGTACTTTGTAGGAAGAGTAGTAGTTTTGAAGTGGGTAGGGGACTAATTGAAGTTTTTGACCTTTGACCCTTAAGCCATGGGTCAGGTGATGGGGTCATCATTGACTTTTTATTGACCTCTCTCAGTCCAACAGGAATGGGCTAAAAAGATTTCTATTTGCCTTGTTTTAAATTTCACCAGTCAGGAGTTTGACCTTACTGACCCCCCGATGACCTTTGATCAAAATTCATGAGTAACTTTGTATGGGAGTCAAACTCATCGCACACATGAGTCACATATCATACTATGTAAATCTGTAGAAGAGTAGGGATTTGGAAATTACATAATGTGATGTATTTGGACCTGTGACCCCTAAATTATGCGTCATATGACAATGTCGTAATTATTTTTTGTAGTGTTGATCAAGTCCTCCAAGATGACAGTAGTAGTTTTTGAGATTTGAGCTATTCTAGATTTTTTGCATGGGTAACGTTGTTAAATGCCTGTGACCCAATCATGACCTTTGACACCAATCTGGTCATGTCAAAATTTGTGTGTATGTACTTGTCCTTGTCACATTTTTGGTCAATATAGCATGTTGCATGTCTGAGATATAGCATGATGACAGAAAGCAGACGAAACCGTACATAAGAAAACACAGTCGAGTTCCTCGACTTTGTAAGAAAGAAAGAATCGAGAGAAGACAGTATATATCGGCTGCACCGCATGATAATATCAAATGATGTACCTGACCTGACTATTGACATGGTTTGGAGTGAGTGAGTGTTAGAATTTAATGACACTCAACACTAATCGTTTCATTTTAGTGTCATGAAGATATTTTATTTCAATTCACTTTATATCATATATGATGTGACATTTGCTTTGGGGACTTAAAAAAAACTAACATAATACAAAATTAGCTACCTTTTTGCCTCTGCAAAATGGATTTGATTTGTGAATAAATACTCCAAAGGGAGCGGTCGAAACCCTTCATTTTTTTTCATATTTTTTACAATTTTGTAAACACAACAGGCATACACTAAACGGATAAACCATTGGGGGGGGGACTAATAGAAAAGTTCTTTAAACTTATCATGAATATTCTTGGAAGAGGAAGAACAATGAACTCTCTATGTGCACATTTACAAATTGCTATACTGCAGATGTTAGATTTAATATCACAGTAATAGTCTATTTTTACTACTTTGGTACACAAACCTAGCAACAAAGTATGTATCCTTTAATCTTCATTTTTATTTATTATCATGTCTTGGATGGACCATATAACATTTTTGCATCATGTTTTAAGTGTCTCGTTACAATCTGCTACCTTTTCCTAAAAACAAATTCCATAAATCTTATATGCATGGTCAGGAATCTTTGAAAATTCAAGCGCTAAAAGTCAATCAATAGTTACATATCTTGCGTCTGGTGTCGATTGATTTGAGATGTAATACAGCAAGTAATCAGTTTCAATTATTTGGGAAATTGACAAACTATAAATAAGTTGTCCAATCTCCTTTTATGCATTTTCATAAGACCTATAAGACCAACTTAGTTTTCTCAGATAGATTGGTTTACTTTTTTGAGAAAATGGACTCAAAGTAGAGCAACCCTGTAATATACTCAAAACCTAGCTAAAAATTAGGTTTTCAAATATGGGCTAATACCCTTTGCAACCCAGTAAAAACCATTTTTGTACTATATAGGTTCATGAGCCCTAACCGAAACCCTGCATCACCCCCCCCCCCCACCCCCCGATTTTTTGGCAGACACTATTTTTGGAAACCTATACAACTAGCTATCAAAATCGGTTGTCTGCAAAGATCCCCATCCTGGTTAAAGAGTGAGGAGGGCGCTTTTTTCAAAGTGGCGGCCAATATTCACTTCATTTCCTCTTTTTTTTTGACATATTCTTTCATTTTGACAATCCAAATCATCACTATTTGACTACTTTAATCGCACCAAAACCCCCAAGGAATAGTTGAAAACACACCTTTTGTTGGCATGCTAACCTTCCTCTAGAAGGGCTTCATATTTCAAATGGCCACCAAAAACAATGAAACACCCGTGTATTACAACACACTTAATGCCTCTTTAAATTAAGCAAATGCCGGTGTCCCCTAATTATATACTTTGTCATGGGCACCTGTGGATTAGTTTGAGGCAAAGTAAACACTTAAAAAATAAGTGTTAGCCTTTCAGTGTATATATAGAGTCGCTTATGTAAAAAATGGTCTAAATGACTTACTATACACTAGACCACAACCACAGCCCCCTTAATCACTGATCACCCTGAATCCGCATAACCAGGTTTTCTTTGGGTCTTGATGTGTTGATGGATGGTTACTAAGTGAGCAACAGCTTCTTACTACGCCGGCTTGCGAGAGCTTCAGCAAAGGAGTGTACTCGTAGCGACGCAACCAAACGCGTCCACATAAGTGTTTGTTGTTAAGAAATTACTAACCTACTTCAACACACATGTGCTTGGTTGTGGTCTGTATGGGCTTCAGGGTTGGAAGCCCCGGGGGGGGGGAGCGTCCCCCCTCCATAGCCTCTCCTTTTCGGCATTTGTTCCGGCGCGGACCGGCCTGAGAATGCGGGAAGCCTGTCGTTTTGGTCTGGAAAGACATCTTGAAGTGGCAACTATTGGTATTGAGCCTGTTGAACGTCTTCCGCCTGGGGCTTGCTTTTCGTGGGCTGAGTTGCGGTGTCTCAGCTGATTGGATTCCAGAATCGGCCGATCAAAGGTTTCCTTGCAAAGTGAGTCTACCTGGAAGCGATCAGGACACTGGAGCAACTCTTGGTCTGCCCAATGTTGTGCAACAATGTAACATACAGGACCTTGTCAGAATTCAGTGAAGCAGCAGACATTGTACCCACCTCCCTCTGGGCAATATCACAATTGAGAACCACTGTGTTTGGATACGATAAGAAGATTTCCCATTTTAATAATCATTGGTAATTGTTCAATTGGCGATCGTTTAAGCAATGTTGTTTCCTTGGTATACAAGGCCTAAATGCCGCTCCTTTGGATTCGAAATTGATCTTCCTCTTTTCTACTCCTCTTCTTGAGTCATTTCTTCCTTGTCGGTCTTTCTGTGTCAGATTATTCTTCCTCTACTATTCTGTCAGAGAACTCTAGTGGCATCAACTCTCCTGATGGCCACTTGTATCTTTCACCATCATTTACTTCAACCATGATCATCTTGTTGAGGAATTTCTGGTTCTGCCACATCTGCCTGGTAACCAACTCAGGTCTTGATAATTGGCTCTCTGTATTTGCCTCCTCAACAAATCTCTCATACGAGTGCTCTGGCACATCAGTCGATTTTCCAAGGGTTAGGAAGGCATCGATATATTTGTCACGTTTTGACTTACCCTCGTCTACCTGAGCCCATTTTTTGTACAACTCCACGACCACTTCCCTGTGATTTTCGTTACTGAATACTGATTCCCTGTAAATTTGGTACCACAGGGTTGCTTAAAAGAGTTTCCTTCTTCTTTTCTCTTTCCATTGGTATCAAATCGTGCCAACATCCCCAGTAATGACCCACTATGGACGTCATATGTTGAGAAAAATATGAAATTTATGTTTTTTGCTTTTTAATTAAAATGGTGGAAAATGATATTTTGCATTTTAGCACTAAAAACCAATAGCACTGAAATGCTCTCATTTTTATAAAACTATTCATTTTCCATCAGTAGAGCCAAAAACCGCATGAAAAAATTGGACTTCCTAACATTTTTGTGGCGAAAAAATTGAATTTTCCCCTATTTGTGTCCTAGGGAAATGACAAATTTTGCTAACACATTCGAACTTTTACGTCACAGTGACGTAATGCTAGGCAGTTGGTACTCATTTTGTATCAAAGGAAAGAGGAGGGACATTAGCTATCTATTGGTACCAAACAAGTGTCTGTGATGTTTCTGTGTTGTGCTAGGTATGTTTGGTACTTCCCCCCGAAGGGGGGGGGTGATTGCTTTTGGGCAGGCCATTTTTGAAAAAAAGCGCCCTCACCTTTTAAAACCCAGGGTGGGGATTTTTGCAGAAACCTGAATCACAGTTGCTTATGTATAAGCTTCACAAAAATGGTTGTCTCCAAAAATCCCCCCGGTGGGGGGGGGGGGGGTCAGGGGGGGTGCAGGGGGGTCATGGTAGCCCGTAGTCCTAATATGGATGATGCATGATGTATGTCAGGGAGTAGTCTAGCACAAGTCTTGGTTTATTACTGCAGATTTTTACTGCATTTCAGTTGACTACCTTTAAAGTTTTAGATTATTTCTTTCTTACTAAGTAATTTTGTACTTCATTATTATAATTTTGTTTTGAACATCTATCCAACAAAAATAATTTAATAATTGCATTATGTTTGATCAAATTTGTATCACATAATTTCCTACAAAACTTTTTGGCCCTTCCTTATATCATCGTGTGAGTGTAACAAAGTCGACTGACATTCTGGCGCATTTGACTTTGACTTTGTACATACCAGGAAACAACACAAAATTTAAGATATGGTGCTTGCTTCAAATCATAAAATACATTTTAGAAGAAGACATAAAAAAACAAAAGAAATTTGAAAACAAATGGCCTGTGCGATACATCACAGATACGAATACTTATATCAGTCTAAAAAAGACAACAGCGCTAAAATAATGCCAACCGATATTCAAGGCACACGGCCCGGCCTCCAATCTTGATCGAGTGGCATATCCGGATTTAATTAGGATGCCCGATACAACATGCTCTATAGCTTACCTAATAAGTAAGTATTG